>CAUG01000460.1:0-135106 GCA_000442785.1 Papiliotrema flavescens NRRL Y-50378
TCTTCCTCGGAGCGGAAACAGGCGACACCCTCAGGCTCCAACGTGACCACGGCGACACCCTGCACGTCACTATCAAAGACATGCCCACGAACAGCCACAGCGACAGCGTCTTCCTCGGAGCGGAAACAGGCGACACCCATCGCAGGTCCCGAAGTCCTACTGCCAAGCGCAAGATGGACTTGTGGGATCGTGCAGACGTGATCAGACAGGACCTTCAGGAAAAGCGGACTCGTACCTGCGCGAGTCCCGAACCCATTGATCAGTTGGAAAAGGGTTCATCAGAGCCACCACGTGAGACGCAGAGAGGCGAAAAGAAGGGGACTCATCGAGGGCCAGGCTCCGAGAGAGCAACTGCCGATGATCGCTCGTTCTCTGTATCAACTGTCAAAGCCGCAAATATCCTGATGGAAATGGGCGGACAATCCAGAGGCGGAAACGCAACCTGAACTGCCTTTGGCGGCTCACAGCTCCCCATTGATTCCAAAGGCCAGCGTTGGAAGCCACGTGGAGCGAAGCTTGGTTATGGTATCTTTTCTGTGGTGTTCGAGTGGAAGATGCGCTGTGCGAGCAACGAGTTGTGCGCAAGTGATTCTTCGATGCAGACAGTGTACGAGCGGCGCTGCTGGGGAATCTGCTCTTTGTCACGGACTCTGTTCCTACTGACTCGCGATGCATGGAGGTGCTGAGATCCTGTCACAAAGCCCATGTTCATTTTCGTCGCCCGGCACACGCCGGAGAATCTCTCTATCTGTCCCTGCGGGACAGCCTGTGTTGCCACTCTATACGGTTCGCTGCAATGTTGCCCTCCGGGCAGCCCACGCAGGTCGAATGGACACCAACACTTGAGTGGATTCGGGATGTTTAGGACAAGCTTGAGGAGTGACAAAGGAGGCTCAACCGCCAGGCTCCTCAAGTACACGCAGAGGCTATCACCGGGCGCGAAGAAAGGGTCCCGGGAGGACACCAGCTGCTCTCGCCACACAGGTCTCTACGTTGCAAAGCTAGCACAGCCGATTCATGGCTCCCCTACTCCTGATACAGACGAGCTGTAGCCCATGGAGCATGAGATCACATCTCCGTACCTTCGAAGGCAAGCCTCAATGGCCTGAGACAGTCCGCGGGGCGCGACAATCCTGGTCAAGACATATTTGCAGTACCTCGCCCATCGGTCTCGACTATCCTTTACATCGAATCAGCCCGTTAGTGGCCGTCTCACAGCTCAGCGCTTGCAAATAGCCGCGACGATGTCGTCAACAGCCAGCATCAGGTCAAACAACTCATCTGGACGTTACCAGGGGCCACTGACCCAAAGTGTAATTTGGGTCCAAGAGACAATCCCTTCACAGTGAGGTCTTCATACCCAGCCGAAAACGAGGAATGCCCTGATATGAACACAACGGTCTGGAACGGAAATCCCCAGGATCTCACTGGCAGGACAGGGGCAACCCCGCAAGCGCATTGGAGTCCAAAGGAGCAGTCAAAGTCAAGGTCAATCGGTCCACAGCGGTGTCGCGGGCCACAGACGCCGGACCCACTATGTCGCTGCGCTTCGTAGGGGATCAAGGAGCGTAACAAATGGTGATCAAGCCGTGGTCGCTGCCTTTAACCACCGGTCCGTCTAGCGCTGAGAAGTCGCGGTTGGATTTGACGAGCCGCAAGATCACTTCCGTCGATGATTCGATTGAGGTACCTGCATTTAAATGGTCAGGACGGGGTGTCGTTGGGGATGCAAAAGAGCAGGGCACTATGTGCCCTCATACATAGAGTGGTGGTATGAGCTGAACTCATCGCTGCCAAATACCAACGGCAGCAGAGAATTGGGCGTCGGACAGAGAAACAGGAAAATAGCATTGCATATCGATCGTCTCGGTTTGTACACATTCTACCGCATCCAGTCATTACCGCACTCGTGATATTCGACCGCCTCAAGGCGGGCCTAGTCATCCTCCTCGTCCGACATATCCACATACGCCGGCTTCTTCGTCGCACCTCGTCCTGCCCGAGCGACGACGGGTCGCGGCGTAGGCACGAAATCGTCCTGGTCACTGCCAGTCAGCCTCGCCCTCCGGCTGGCCTTGCCACGCGGCCGCGCGACTCACAAGTCATCGTCAAAGTCCGACTCGTCCTTCTTCTTGCTCTTCGCAGGCGCCTTCTTCGGCTTAGCAACGGGCACATCCGACTCCGAGGCGGACATGTCGACGTCCTCATCCTCATCCTCGTCTGATACCACTTTCGCCGCCTTCTTTGGCGCCGCCTTGGATCTCGCTGCGGGCTTCGCCTTGACAACTATGGGCTTTTCGTCCTCGCTGTCGTCTAGCGCCGCCACAGTCTTCTTCTTAGGCGGGGCTTTGGCCTTTGGCTTGGCTTTCGGCTTGATTGACTCGTCATCCGAGTCCTCAGGATCAACCGCCTTCTTTCCATTCGCCTTGACCGCGGCTTTGACTGGAGACTTGTCATCCTCTATTGTGTACACTGAGATCAGCCCAGCTCACAGTCTACTTTCAGCCTCACGCTGCACTCACTGTCGTCGTCTGATGGGTCGTCCAGCTCCATGACCGTCTCGATCTTCTTGGCCGGTGCTTTCGGCTTCGCCTTCGATACCGCCGCCTTCTTCGCAGGCGGCTTCTTCGCCCCTGCGTCAGACTCATCCGAGACCGCAGTGCTGACGTCAGCTCTGCACGACACGAGCGTTGTCCAGCTTAGCTCACCTATCGCGTTTGACCGGAGAAGCCTTAGCGGAAGGTGCCTTGGCCGGCGAACCCTTGGCTGAGGCGATCTTCGGCTTTGCCGGAGCGCGAGGCTTCGGCGCTGCCTTTGAAGGCTCGTAGAAGTCCGATTCGTCCGAGTCGTCACCCTCCGCCCTCTTCTTCTTCTTTTGCGCAGCTTTGATGGCCGCCTTGGTCTTCGGCTTGCTGCCTTTCGCCGCGGCGATATCCGACTCGAGCATGGCCTGACGTCAGCTCAAGCGCACAAGGGACGCCGACCAGATATCTCACCTCCCACTCCTTCAGGAACGCATCGAGGTCGTTGTTCCAGATAGTTTGAGGTGTGAGCTTGAGTAACTCAATGAGCTCGCTCTCCTTCACATCTCGTTCCGCGAGGAGCTTCTCCACCTGGCTGTCAGCAACGCAAATACGATAATTACAGATCGACTGACCCGCTCCTTCGTCAAGCTGTAGATTCGCATGCCCAGGAGATAGTCGAAATCGTTGGCGTCTCCATCCTCCTCCTCGTCCTCGGCAGCTGGCTCCGTCTCGCCCTCCTCCTTCGCCTTGGTGACTTTGGGTATGGGCTTGAACTTCAAGTCTCTCAGCTCCGAAACGATCGCGCTCTTCTTCTTGTTTGCAACGACCAGCTCCTTTGTGATAATCATCTGCACGAACCGCGCCTGGTTCGACAATCGTTCAAACTCATTCGATAGCTCATCTGCGAGATGTTGCTGCGTGTCAACGATTGTCCCCCGGTGGCATGATTTTAACCCACCTTTCGCAGACCGTAGTACTCCAATCGCTTGTGATAAAAGTCCACCAGGATCTCTTCGGCTGAAGAGTACTTCTTGATCTTCGAGTTGAGGTCGAAGCAGACCATGTTGGACGTGTTGAATGTTGACGAAAGCTTGAACCGCTTCTCGTATCCTTCTTCCTCCGCCTTCCTAACATTGTCTTCGGTCATGTGCAGGCGGAAGTGGACAGTGGTATCGGTGTGATGCTCTTCGTAGTCCTGAGAGTCAGTCTTTCGAGGCCACAGACACCCGGTGGAAACACACCTTGATAGTCTGCGGGACCTTGTCATTGCCCCCGGACGTCATCTCCTCCAAACCTTCCTTGAAGTTCTGGGTCCAGGTCCGGATCGGCAATTCCGTAATGTCCAGCGTTTTGTCATCGACCTTCTCAATGATACCGCTGGACTTGTATCGGTCCTGCTCTACGCGCTCGATCGAGCCCTGCCTGTCAGCTTGTGGACGTCACTCAATCTGTATGGCTCACTCTGAACCCGCGGAACCACGGGTTCATCCGCTCCGGCTCTTCACCCCGCATCATCCGGCGCAGATTCTCAACAATCTCAATCGGGTTGTAATTCGGGATACTCGTACTCCAACCTAAACGTTAGCTCCAGACCCGCAGGCAGTCGGTACTAGCTCACCCGTTCCGATACCTTCAGCTCCGTTGATCAAGACCAGAGGCACGGTCGGGAGATAATACTCCGGCTCGATCTTTGCTCCATCCTCGTCAAGGTAGTTCAAGATAGGGTCATCATGTGGGTGGAAGATCGTGCGTGTGATTTTGGGCACATTTGTGAAAATATAACGAGCGCTAGCAGCGTCTTTACCACCCTGCCAATCAGCCAGAACCCGCGAGGCCCTCGAAGGCAAGTCGGACCCACCGCAATACGAGTACCGAATTGACCATTCGGCTCCAGCAAGTTGATATTGTTGCTGCCCACAAAGTTTTGCGCGAGACCGACAATCGTCATCGTCAGACTCTGCTCTCCGTGGTGGTAGGCCGTTTTCTCGGAGACGTAACCCGCCAGCTGCGCGACCTTGATCTCCGTCCGCAGGTTTCGCTTGAAACAAGCGAACATGACTTTACGCTGTCCAGGCTTGAGACCATCGGCCATTGACGGAATAGATCGGATGTTGTCAGCCATGGAGAAGAGGATGAGCTCCTTATTGACAAAGTCGCAGACCGGGATCGTCTTGACATCGTGGTCGAGGTACGTTCCGGGCTGTGTGTCAGCCACGACCTTCGACACCGGTATTGCAGCTCACCCTAAACTGCCGAAGCCATTCTTTACGGTCGTCCGCTTTCTTCTTGTTGAAAGCCATATCGATCAAAGCCCGATCATCGGGCGTCATGGCTTCGAAGCCGAGACGATGCTGTTCCAAGGCCGAGAAGTACTTTTTGGCGTCTGCGGACGTACTTGTACCCAGACCCTGCTCATCAGCGGGTATACAGCCTGCCAGAGAAGATGAGCGCACCTTGTAGTACTTGTACTGCCAACCCTTGCCTTCATTGTTCTCCGCCTTCCATGTCTCATATTGCGGCAGTGTGTAGAAAGTCAACTCCTTCTTGCCCTTCCACGTCTTTACGATCGGCGTGATAAATTCGACCAAGAAGCCGGGGATCCGCATAAGATCCGGGTAATAGTGATCGAGGAAGTTGATGATCAGACCCTTGATGTGCGAACCATCATGATCCTGCACGTGAGCTCTCCGGACCGTGCTGATCAGGACGACTGACCTGATCCGTCATGATCATCAAGTGCCCGTATCGCAAGCTTTCGGTATCGGTGTAGACTTTGCCATGTTTGAGACCGAGGATTTGTCGTATGTGACCGATCTCTGTGTTCTTCAAGATCTGGTCGAGACTCGCATCTCGGACGTTGAGAAGTTTTCCTCGCAGCGGGAAGACACCATAGTCGTCTCGACCAACGACTCCCAATCCCGAGACGGCCAATGCCTTGGCAGAGTCTCCTTCCGTGAGGATCAAGGTACATCGCTTGGCATTTCGCCCTCCAGCATTGTTGGCATCTTCCAGCTTGACGATTCCCGAGATACTAGACAGTCAGGATTGCCCAGCATCGGTCTGCCCTGAGCTCACCGAGACCGCTTCGAACCATCCATCTTCTTCATCATCTGGTCCTGCTTGAATTTGGCCCAGTTGAGCACATTGTCGATGATCCCAGACTTTGCGACTGTCGTAAGCTGGATCATTACCAGCAAATAGGACCTCACCTTTCTTGACGAAATCCTCGGACAGTTCGCATTTACTGCCAAACTGCGAGCTTTTCAGCGTCAAGGTCTCTTTCGTTTGAGAATCGAATGCCGGGTTCTCGATCAAAGCGTTGACGAAGATCCACATGTGGTTCTTGACCTGGAAGGGCTTGACCGGTGCCGCCTTGTTTTTCTTCTTGATCTGCTCCAAGCTGCTATCAGCGCTATCGAACGGCCTGTACGCTCCACGTACAGCTTGTTAGCCAGCGACGTAGCAATCATGTCGACGTGTGTTCCACCCTTGGTCGTCGCAATCGAGTTGGCGAAAGACACCTGCTGCGGCTCGCCATTCGATAAAGCAAAAGCCACCTCCCACCGCTTGTTGACGATCTCGTGGACAAGCGTTGGCTTGACAACGGCTGCTCCACCTGCCGCGTCCTCTTGCGCTTGCGTTGCGGCCTTCAGGTACATCTCGACGTACTATACGTCGGCCAAACGACATCAAACCTCGTGATATTGCGCACCTGTTTGAAACCCTTGACCTTCACCCGCTCGCCATTCATGTGGACTTTGATATCCCTGACCGTTCCAGCCATGTCGTACACCCGCTTGGCCATCAAGGCATACGTGTCATCGTCGATCGAAGTCATACCGAATCGCTCCAGCTCAGGCGTGTATGTGATCTTTGTGTACTCCTCGCCTTTCGGGTTGGCCGTGATCTTTGAATGAGCATATTTCTTGCAGCAGCAATGGTAACGCACCTTTGGTTTACCGGTCTTGGACATGTTCTCCGAAAAAACCTGCTTATATTTCTTCTCATTCGACTTGTCCGCAGTCTCGACGACTGCCGATCAGTAATCATCTTCAAGTGTGACTCTGTGTGACACACCGAACTCGGTCGAGTAGATGTTGGTCAACTTGGCTCCATATCCGTTTCGTCCTCCCGTCAACTTCTTCTGGTCGTCGTCATAGTTACTCGAGGTAAGGCTGCCGTGTCAGTATGGAGCCATCCAATGAACACAGTACACGCACAGGTTTCCGAAGATTAGCTCCGGAATCATGATTCCCTCCTTCTTGTGCATCTCCACAGGGATACCTCGTCCATTGTTGAACACCGAGATTTGCTTCTTCTCCCGGTCGATGGTGATCTTGAGCGTGTCCATAGTGGGGTCATTGATCTGATTGTCAGCGTTGTCACGGGCTTATCCGGCTGATGCGCACCTTGTTGTCGGCAGCGTTAACCAGGATCTCATCAAAGATCTTGAAGAAACCCGGGACATAGGTCACCGGTCTGAATTGAGCGACTACAAAATGACTTCCAAATCGAGTCTTACCGGTTGACCATCATATTCGTTGCCGTGTCGAACACCCACATCGGTGCGGTGATCGCTTCGATTGAGCCGATATATGTGTCTGGTCGAACCAGCACATGTTCTCGTTGCGACAGCTACGTATCAGCGTGTTCCCCAGATACCATCTCATCGAACAAGTTCACCTTTTGGTACACCTCACTAGCACCCTTTCCAGCGACGGCCTTGCGCCCCGCGACCTCCCTGTCCTCGATCTCCTTGTCCTCGGCCTGCCGACGAGCTTTGGCGGTGGTGGAGTCGACCGAAGCGTCCGAGTCATCGCCTTCCGAGATGGACTCATTGGAGGGCTTCTTTGTTCCTAATGGTGTCTTCTTCGCAGCGGCTTTCTTAGGTGCGGCCTATGGATGAGCTCAGCCAGTCGACTGCTTTCTCACCTTGGTAGCTGTGGCTTTGCTGGAGGTCGCCGCGGCCTTCTTCGCCGCCGGCGCTGCCGGTGCTTTCTTTGCCTTGGCGACTGGCTTAGACGGGGCGACAAAGGCGTCTGAGTCACTATCGTCCACGACGAAGGCGTCTGATTCCGAATCGGACATGTCGGGAGAGGTGGTGAGGGTTCGAACAAAGGTGTAGGATGGGACCAAGTATGCTGCGGCCGGTCGCAGCGATGGCAGGGCCAGCGGGGAGCGTCCGTCGTATGTGAAGTGGGCAGATGAGAGAAGCGACTGGGACCGTAAGACTGTAGGTGAGGTGAAGAGTCGGTGCAAGACCGATCGCATGTACTTGGGTGTGGTGAGCGTCGTCAAGGTTGATTTTGAGACGCGTCTTTGCAGTGGCCAACCTTTGTTGACACCTAGAAGCCGAAGCACGGAAAGCAAGGATTTGGTCACGTGATAATGACGTGTCACACTTCCTCTTCCGGCTGATACCGCCCCGCGCAACGCGTCAAGCAGTGCATGACCAGCTGTGTGAGGTGGGGTGAGGTATGTCCATCCTCGGTAGTCGTATTCGGCCTCATTCCATTCCTCAGACTCGAATCTATCCTGCATACAGATCTAGAACTCAGTGGTCTCAGCGGAAATGGCGAACCGCGGTGATCCATTCGACGACATCCTGTCGCCCCAGCCCCGTTCCGCGCAGGCTCCGGCATTCCAGCAGGACCCCTTCGACGACGATGACCCGTTCGACAATGCCCGAGCTGCTCAGCCAGGTCCCAGCCACAGTCAGGCGCGACAAGGCGGGAGTAATCAGGGTCAGGGACAGCATGGATACGCTTTGGACCCCTTCTTCGACGAGTAAGTCCTCGCTCCTGCTGCCACTCCTGTGAGCTGATGGGCAGTGACGACGAGTACGGCCACCCAAACCCGAATGCCTCGCACTCCTACCTGCCGTCCTCATCCAACGTAGACGTGGCAAATCCTTACAATCAATCGCAGCCTTCGCTCATGGACTCTGCACGCCCATTTGCATCCTCTGGAGCAGCTCCAGCCGGCTTCTCTGGACCCGACGACAAGGCATATCCTGCCTCCAAGGGATACGGCGGCGGAGGAGCCGACTTCCTAGATGACGATGAGGGACCGTCGGCCTATGCTTTCTCGGCTCCTGCCGCGGGTCCATACTCTGGCCGCCCGAAACGCAGTCGCTGGGCTCGGATCAAGGAGGACCACTTGACGGATGTTGACTGGACGTTTGGCGTGAATCGGTTGCTGGGCAGGAAATCCAAGTTCGACGGTATACCGAGGGACATCGCTCTCAATGATCCCGAAGCGAACAGGGTCAAGGGCTTCGAGAGTAACTCGGTGTCGACGGGGAAGTACGGTCCGATCACTTTCTTGCCGAAATTCCTGTTCTGTGAGTCGATCCTGTTGCGGTGGAGCTCGACTGATCCCCAGCCGAGTTCTCGCGGAGCGCAAATCTGTTCTTCCTGTTCACCGGCGAGTCGCACTGGATAGCAACCTTGACTGGAGCTCATCTCAGCTTGCATCCAACAGGTGCCAAATGTCTCTCCGACAGGGCGTTATACCACGATTGTGCCACTCGCGGTCGTCCTGATCGCGAGTGCTTTCAAGGAGATTCGGGAGGACATGGTACGATCAGTCTCTCAACCACAAAGCACGCGCTGACTTCAGAAACGCCACGCTATGGATCGGTCCCTGAACAACAACTCTGCAGAAATCCTCTCGAACTCACAATTCGAGGCTCGGCCATGGCGGCGCATCCGCGTCGGAGACGTCGTCCGTCTGTCGTCGAACGGCTTCATCCCGGCCGATATGGTCCTTTTGAGCAGTAGTGAACCTGATGGTCTGTGCTACGTCGAGACGTCCAACCTTGACGGGTGAGTCAGGAGACTTTGTGGCGCCACTTCACTGACGAAAGTGAAACGAACTTGAAGATCAAGCAAGCGCACCCCTCGACCGCGGCCCTGACCAACCCACAAGCTGTATCCTTGCTTAGAGGGCATTTGCAATCGGAAGCACCGAATTCATCTCTATACACTTACGACGGAACTTTCCAGCTGTCGTCTGCTCATCCGGGATCGGCTCCGACGAAGATCCCTGTTGGCCCGAACCAAATGCTCCTTCGGGGTGCGCAGCTGCGGAACACGGAATGGGTGTACGGTATCGTCGTAAACGCTGGACACGAGACCAAGTTGATGCGGAACGCGACGTGAGTGCGCGGATACATCTCAGGCGAGGGCACTAATGACAGCGATGCGCCCATCAAGCGAACGGCAGTGGAGCGACAAGTCAACCGACAAATTCTGTATCTATTCATCTTGCTCCTCATTTTGTCGCTTGTCTCGACGATTGGCAGTAGCATTCGAAAGGTGCGTATCTCGGAGGCCCCTTTAGACTCGCCGACTGACGCTGCAGTGGTTCTTTTCCTCGCAGGACTGGTACCTGCAAGGCCAGGTCAGCGGCAACAAGGGTGAGTCCGCTCTTGCTTGTCTTTCAGCTTCCCTGACCCTAGCTCGGCAATTCGTCGAGGACATCCTAACATTCATCATTCTGTACAACAACTTGATCCCGATCTCGTGAGTCTCTGAGTCTGAATCGAGCTCTCGCCTAACCGCAGATTGATCATGACCATCGAGGTCGTCAAGTTCTGGCAAGCATCGCTGATCAACTCCGACTTGGATATGTACCACGCCCCCACCGACACTCCTGCGCTTTGCCGAACTTCTTCACTTGTCGAGGAGCTGGGTCAGATTGCGTATATCTTCTCCGACAAGACAGGCACCCTCACCTGCAACGAAATGGAGTTCAGAGAGTGCAGCATCTTCGGGACGATGTATGCGCAGACGGTGGACGACAACAAGCGCGAACAGGGTCAGAAGACCTTCGAGGTTCTCCGACAGAGAAGCCTAGAAGACACGGAGGAGGGCGCTTCCATCCGGGAATTGTGAGTCCTTTGGACTATGGCCTGACCTGTTGGCTGACGACAGCTTGTCCCTTCTTTCTGTCTGCCACACAGTCATTCCGGAGGAGAAGGACGGCAAGATGGTCTACCAGGCCTCGAGTCCCGACGAGGCGGCCCTTGTCGCCGGAGCGGAGATTCTGGGCTACCGATTTCACGTGAGCCGATACAGTATGTGAGCCCGATCCACGCACTGACATGTCAGACGCGAAAGCCCAAGTCAGTCTTCATCGATGTCAATGGGCGATCGGAAGAGTATGAGGTCCTGAACGTATGCGAGTTCAACTCGTCGCGAAAGCGAATGTCGACGGTCGTTCGAGGTCCCGATGGCAGGATCAAGCTGTACACCAAGGGTGCTGACACGGTAATTTACGAACGACTCGCCGCGGATCAAGAATTCTCTGAGCCGACCCTCGTGCACCTTGAGGTGGGATCTCTCATGTTTTCTTATGAGACTGACGCTGATGTGCAGGATTACGCGACGGAGGGACTTCGGACACTCTGCTTGGCCTACAGGAACATTTCCGATGCCGAATACGCGGAATGGTCAGAGCTGTACGACAACGCCGCTGCGCAGATGTCGGGCCGAGCGGAAGCGCTGGACAATGTCGCAGAGGCGATTGAACAGAACTTGCACTTGCTCGGAGCGACGGCCATTGAGGACAAGCTGCAGGACGGCGTGCCAGACGCAATCCACACCCTGCAACAGGCCGGCATTAAAGTGAGTTCTGGGCCGGCAAGTAGATGCGGACATATGCTGATCATAGATCTGGGTCCTCACGGGTGACCGACAGGAGACAGCCATCAACATTGGTCTATCTTGCCGCCTCATTTCGGAGTCTATGAACTTGGTAAGCCTCTTTGCACGACAGCAGGGAAAGTAGACTGAATTTGCAGGTCATCATCAACACGGAGACTGCAACCGAGACCGCCGACCTGCTCAACAAACGATTGTTTGCCATCAAAAACCAAAGAATGGGCGGAGATTCCGAGGATCTGGCGTTGATCATAGACGGAAAGAGCTTGACTTTCGCGCTGGAGAAGGAAATCTCGGATGTGTTCCTCGAGTTAGCGATCATGTGCAAGGTGCGTTAGAGGACTCCGCGGTATGTTTCCTCGAGAGTGCTGCTGATGATTAGGCTGTCATTTGCTGTATGTCTCTTGACGCAGTCCCGAATCATTACTGATGCCAGGCCGAGTGTCGCCCCTGCAGAAAGCGCTTGTCGTCAAGCTGGTCAAGCGAAGTACGGACGCCCCGCTTCTCGCTATTGGTGACGGAGCAAACGATGTCAGCATGATCCAGGCTGCGCATGTTGGTGTCGGTATCTCCGGTGTCGAGGGACTGCAAGCAGCACGATCTGCCGACGTCGCTATCTCGCAGTTCCGTTTCCTGCGAAAGTTACTGCTTGTGCACGGATCGTGGAGTTATCAGCGGCTGTCTAAGCTGATTCTGTGTATGTCGACCAAAAAGGCCGAAGCTCGCATTCGCTGACGCGCAGTCTCGTTCTACAAGAACATCACCTTTGCGCTGTGTCTGTTCTGGGTGAGCAGACATTCCCACGTGACGTCAAGCCCTGCTTACGCCAGTACTCGTGGTTCAACGACTTCTCCGGCCAGATCGCCTTCGAAGGCTGGTCGATGTCCTACTACAACGTCATCTTCACGATCCTCCCACCCCTCGTTATCGGTATCTTCGACCAGTTCATCTCGGCCCGAATGCTCGACCGATACCCGCAGTTGTACCAGCTCGGGCAGCAGAATTACTTCTTCACGCCCGTGACGTTCTTCTATTGGGTCGGCAATGCCTTCTACCACAGTGTCGTGCTCTTTGCATTCACGTGTCTCGTCTTCCGCGGAGATCATTTGCAAGACGACGGCAAGAACTCCGGCCTTTGGGTATGGGGAACGACGCTGTACCTCGCTGTTCTGCTCACGGTTCTCGGCAAGGCGGCGCTCATTTCCGAGTGAGTTGCGGCTGAAGAAGGAAAGTCGAGTTGGGAGCTGATGGCAGTGTGTGGACCAAGTACACGCTTGCGGCAATCCCGGGATCGTTCGCGTTCACCATGGTCGCGCTGCCGGTTTACGCCATCGTGGCGCCCTTGTTGAACTTCTCGCTGCCGTATCAGGGTATCGTAGCGCGATTGTGGGGCGACGCGATTTGTTACTTCTGCTTGTTGCTCTTCCCGATCGTGTGCCTGCTGCGTGACTACGTGTGGAAATAGTGAGTCTCGACGTCAGATGGGTTGGCCGTGGGCAGAGCTGATTTGCAGCTACCGCCGGACGTACTACCCTACGCCGTACCATATTGTGCAAGAGATCCAAAAGTTCAACTTGTCAGACTACCGCCCGCGACAGGAGCAGTGAGTCTTCACACCACGCAGCTGCTGTGATAATCGCTGACGCCAGATTCCAAAAGGCGATCAAGAAGGTCCGGGCGACACAACGGATGCGCCGCCAGCGAGGCTTCGCGTTCAGCCAAACCGAGACGAACAACCAGGACCAGACGAGGCTGATCCGGTCGTACGATACCAGCCAGGCCCGACCCACGGGATACTAGATGAGCTCGAGTCGGGCCTGCACGCGAAGGTAGATAGAGGAGGGGAGGGGAGACACAAAGATCATACAGTGACATCGATGCATGACGGCCACAAAGCTATGTAAATCCGTTTTGCCTGTCTGGCGGGTCGTCAATCTCGACTGGCTCGCAGGGGATGCCGTCGTGCTGGGGTCAGCGAAGCGAGGAAGGGATACACATGATGGCGAGCCAGGTGGCAATAGGAGGTGTCCTATTTTTCGAGCCCAGGCAGTGCTGTAACATGGACAGGCTCCGACACTTGGTCCTGGTCACTGGTCGATCGAGAGCAAATTCGCGGATCTTTGAACGCGGATCTTTGACTCACATCAATGTCATACCGCGTCCACGGGATCTGCTTCGTATATCCAGCCGAGGAGGCGTGGGCATACCGCATGTCGTCTCCCTTTCTCCCCCGAAACAACGCAATACGAATCGTCTTGGCTGTCGTCCACGCATCGCCTATCGTCAGCTATGAGTCCGAGCTGGGGCAGATGACGCAGCTCACCTAGCTGAGGCATGAGAACCGCCCGGTCACCTGTATCAAAGTTCGCAGGTTTGTTCTCCGCCGTGAGGAGCTTGGTCGCCAGTTGGTTCGTTATCACCACCTGAGTGTGAGCATGACGCGCGACACGGAGCGGTGCAACGTACAGCGCATCGATGCATCGTACACGCCTTCCCGATCTGCTGTTTGACTCTTCACGTGAGCTTTCACGTCCTCCGGTTTCAGGAAGCTCACAAATCCATCACTCGCGACCTGGCGCGCATTTCGAAGTTCGGCTGACGGAAGTGATAACTTAGTGTGTCAATGACAACGAGGTTGACCTATCGGTGAGCTGGACAGACAATGTTCACTTAATGCCCAGCTCACCCTCGGGTGCTCTTGCAGCCAATCATCTAGAACGTTGAGCAACGCAATCATCTGGACTTGCGTCGGTATGCGCAGAAGGTGTATGCCTCGCATAGCCTGTATTGACGATTCTGAGACTCAGCCGTCGGTTCAGATCCGAGACTTACCTTCGGTATGCCTCGTCAAGCACTCGGCGGCTCCTTTTAGCCTCTCAGGCGTGATCGATCCCTCAGTATCTGAAACTCAGCTCGTTCGTTCTCGGCATAGATGATTGGCGGACCGATGATGAGCACCTCGCCGATATCCTGCGCTTCCTCTTCGTATCCCTCCTCCTCGGCCCCTCTCCAGCGTCCCAGCCTGGCGCTGAGCGCGAAAGCGATCGCCATGGACGTCTTCCCGCTGCCCGGAGGGCCCGTAATCTCCAAGCTCATTCCAGGCACCAGCATCCCATTCTCCCCGGCCCGCACCTTTCCCTTGCGAGACGTTTGGCGAGGGTGCATATCTGCGAATTCACCGATGAGGCTGTCGAGTGTCGAGCTGAAGGTGCTGAAGCGCGCGGAGGCAGGTGAAGAGAGAAGTGCGGAAGCTGAGAGCGATCCATCATGAGCTTTGACCGGGGATTGGCTGGGCGGGGGTCGGAGCGAGGCATGGAGTTGGGAAGGGCCTGTCATAAGCCCCGCTCGTCTGCACCGGGGTAAGGCCACGAGCATACCTGGTTCGATATTGCTGTCATATGCAAGGATGATTTCCGCCTCATCGGCTGTGATACCGAGGTCTAATATCAGAGACGATCATGACCACCTGGCGCCTGAATCCCGAACCTCTGACCAAGTCCGCGGCCGTCGCTTTGCTCAGGTCCTCGAAGCGCTCGTACTGGCCCTGCCCGAGTACCGTCTTCAGCCGGTATCTGGCATGAGCACTAGCAGAAAAACAGGTGCACTCACGGAAGCCTCGAGGCAGCGATGAGTCTCTTCTCATGCGGTAGCTGCGACATGAGCGAGGCAAGGTCTTCTTGTTGATAGACGACCTCTCGACGCGTCGAAACCCAAGTGGACCAGGCCAGTGGAGGTCACGGTAGACCAGGTGACTGGATCGGGTGATTGGTTCCGTCTGGGGCCGCGCATATCCCCCTCGAGGCTTCGGCGATCGCCGCCCAGGTCGACGCCTCATCATCGTCGTTGGGTCAGTGTTGAGCGTGAGCATAGCGTTGGTCAAGCTGCTCGTATCTCTACTGCATTCGATCACCCCTTTACTCACAGCTCCATCGTCGGGACGACGAAGAGCCGAGGCACACGCGTGAATAACTCGTACTTCCCGTCCAGCTTCTCCGTGACCCACCGATTCCTCAGATAACCCGACCAATATGGTCAGTACAGCCCCGGTCATACATTCTCTTATCCAGATGCTGACCCGCAGGGGTCCCCTATGTCCTTGAACGGCGGCTCCGTCGTCGCCATGGTCGGTAAAGACTGCGTTGCGATCGCCAGCGATCTGCGACTGGGTCAACAAGCCATCGGTGTCGCGCACAACTTCGACAAGGTCAGCTGCCCTCCCCCACCCCGTGTACTGAGCTGACGTGTAGGTCTTCCCTGTGAACGACAAGCTGTACTGCGGTCTCCCCGGTCTTGCTACAGACACTTTCACTCTGTGAGCTCATACATACCGGATTAGCCGAGTGCTTACGACAGACGCGAACACCTGCGTTTCCGAGTGAACATGTACCGCATGAAGGAAGAGCGAGAGATCACGCCAAAGACGTTTACGCATCTCCTCTCGAGCACACTATACGAGAAGCGGTGAGCTGGTATAATCTCAACATGAGAACTTGCAGCTCATGGGCAGATTCGGCCCGTGGTTTCTTGAGCCCATTGTTGCTGGACTGCCCAACCCGACCGAATTCGACCCTGAGCCGAAGCCCTTCATCTCCACCATGGACACGTGAGCCAGCTCGAGTCGCCTCTTTATCGCAGAGCTGACGCACAGGATCGGTTGTATCACCACGCCGAAGGACTTTGCGGTTGCGGGCACGGCGCAAGATAAGTTATACGGTATGGCTGAGGGTCTGTGGGAGCCAGATCTGGTGAGTGTACTCCCACGCTGCTGATAATGCGGCGTCCAATCGAGCTGTCATTGCATCTTTGTGGGATGAGCTGACGGGAAGGAACCGGAGGACCTGTTCGAGACGATCTCGCAGGTGCTGCTGAATGCGGTGGACCGAGATGCTTTGAGTGGTTGGGGAGCCGTCGTGTACATCATGTGAGCTGCGAGTTTCGACTTCAACCGGCAGAATCTGACTTGTAGTACGCGGGACAAGGTCATCACGCGCACACTGCGATCCCGAATGGACTAGAATCGCCTGTATATCCCGGCTGAACGTACGTATGAAGTGATGATGCATTCGCATGCAACATAGACTGCCCGCGCTTTCACCTCGTGAACTGAGAACGCACAAGCCGGAAGCGATCGTGAAACAGACAGCGCATGCGAGCGCTCGCGCCACGTTCGGGCCGAGCTGCTCGTAGCACTCATCTTCAGCAGCGAGGTCGCATGTTTAGCAGAATAAACTTACGGGTCAGCTCGGAATCCTCATCCACAGCCTCTGAGCGGCGTCACAAACCCGGCAAGACAACGAGCAGCTGCGGGGCATGGGGATCAGGGAGACTTGTTACCGTACAGTACTGTTGCGCAGGCCTGGCCGTGAGTGAGACACCGACGGTGCTCGGCCGGGCACAAAACCTTTGGAGTGCATGTGGGCTAAGCAAGATAAAAGCGGAATGAATTTATCAAGACTGATCCAGGATGCAGTAAACCATACACCGGGCCACGCCCGTCTCGCCCGGTATCGTGATGGGGATTGGAAAGTAGCCGTAATCTGGTCCCGATCCCATCACTGGCATGACCGCGGCCTGTCCGCTCTTGATCTCGTCTCCATTGAGGCGGCGAACCTTCTTCATGGTCCCACTCCCGTCGTTGACGACCTCCAATTCGTCGAGAGAGAGGATGCCGGTGAAGTCCGCTCGCGGATCGGTACTTCGGAACGAGACCATGTAGCCTTCACCAACGAGCAGAAACGAATCGTCCGTCTCCTGGATCACGATTCCGAATCCCGGTTCAGGCGCACCGAAGACTTGCGCTCGTTGGATCTGCAGAGTCCAGTGACCCATGACCACTGTCCGAGGCTCCGCGGTGTCCTTTTGGCCAGCGGGAACGCGGTCGAAGTAGAAACCGGTCACTCGAGCTCCTCTCTCCCAAGCGGCTAGCAGTGCCACTTCAGCCTTCCTCAGCAGTCCATAGTGCTTAGCCCACACCGACATCGCGGGGTCCAGGGTATCGATGCCGAAGGGGCTCATGGCTATCGCACCATGTTCTCCGATGGCCTCCCAGATGCGAAGCGCTCCGTATTCGTCTCGCCGATGCTCTGGGACGAAGAGCGGCTGGCGCCTGTGCTTGTAGGCAGCACATATGGCGCCGTAGTCGACCAAGTAGATGTCCGGGCTTACGAAGGCGAGATTGGGGGCGAAGAGTTGGTATATGTCGATGACCGAGTCGGCGGGTCCACCCGAGGGGTACTGGCCGGGCAGCGCGCCTCCACCGGCCGTCAACGAGGGGACCGAGTTCTCCGTGCGAAGCCAGCCGTTAGTGAACATCGGTAGATTGTGCACCTGCTGACCCGCGGCGACAACTCGGCTGATGTGCGTGGCGTAATGATACGCCATGAAGAGCTCGTCCGTGAACGGACCGTCTCCAAACGTCTCGCGCCAGGATAGGCCACCTTTCGGCGCCGAGCCCGTCGCCAAGTTCGGTATGTTGTTGCCCATGATAGGTGCCAATGTCTCGGCCCTGATCGCTTCGTTCAACGTCGATGTGACTACATCCGGGACGAGAGAGTGGAAGGCCGTTTCACCAAGGGTGGACCGATCACGAGAGTCGCCCAGTAGTCCCACTTCGTTCTCGACCTGGACCATGATGACGGTGCTGCCCGTCGGATCTACTTTTTTCAAGCGCGTCATGAGCGCAGTGAACGCTTTTGCATCGGCGTCGAGCGTCGCTGTGGAACATGGCGTGAGGACCTCAACCATCTTAGTGGGCTGGTCGGGTGTTGAGCGAACACGACAGCGCGGGAACCGCGTCGCATCTTTCTTGACCCAGCTGGGAACATAGGTTGACATGCCTGGAGTGAGCAAGGCGCAACGAGAACTGGATCTCACCGTTCTTCCGGGCCCCAAACCACAACAGCACCAGCTTGATCTCGTGCTTCCTGGCTCCGGCAATGAGCCCCTCCAGCAGATCCCATTCGAAGTGCCCCTCGACCGGCTCGATGTCCTCCCATGCGATCGGGCCCAGTGCGGTGTTGACGTGCTGAGCAACAAGCTTGGGCCAAATTTTCTCCATGTACTCCACCGAGGAGAACGAGGAATTCTGAAGCTCTGCGGCTCTGAGAAAGAAAGGCTGTCCATTGTGAAGCACGAAGCGGTGCCTACACAACGGCAAGCGCTCAACCCGGGGAAGAGATCTCGCAGCCGCCATACTCCGCCAGTGCTCACCGTCAGGCAGCAAAGAATGTCAATCGTCGACCTGGTAATGGCGGACGTGCTCTGATGCGCTGGTCGCTTGCATCTCGTCTCCGCTTTTGCACGCTGTACGCCCTTTTGTCACCGGAGAATGGCTGTGCGGTTCACTTCACTGCACCCGCGAACACCGGTTGTCAAGATGCCGGCTGTCAGCTATGGTAACCCGGATTTAGCCCGGCCCGGATGTTCGATCGGGAGTTCTGAATCGGGCTGATCATATAGGCACGGCGCTTGCGTGCATCTTACCAGCAGGTACTTGCTGCCAGAGTGAGCCGATAATGAGCAGTGGTGCATCCAAGCTAGCCGTACAACTGCGCCTCGTTGAGCATCGTACTTGAATACTAGACTTAGTGTGCTATTGTGACCAGCTACAAATCGGTCCGTTCCTCGTCCAGCCAGTCGAGGAATTGCGGTGTGAAGTAGCTCAAAATGATGCTAGCTCCTACACATTAGCATCCCTATCAGAGTACGCGCACAGCCAAACGACTCACCAGCCCGGACCAAGCTCTCTGTCGTCTCGAACGCCATCTCCTTCAAGTCGTAGATTCCTTTCTCTGCTCCGGCGCAGACCATCGCATACTCGCCAGATACTTGGTAGCACGCGATCGGCAGATCAGGGCATAATGTCGCGGCGTCCGAAATGATATCAAGGTAAGGCAGCGCCGGCTTGACCATGACCATGTCTGCGCCCTCTGCTGCATCTCGAGCCTAGCGTCAGCACTGGTCGTTCTACCGCGAGGCCGCAGGCTTACCAGAGCACGCCTAGCTAGACCCCGAGCGTTCGGCGGAAGCTGGTAGCATTTCCTGTTGCCGAAGCCAGGCGCACTGCCCGCCGCTTCTCTGCCCGTAAGTGCTGGTCTATACTTACTCGTCAGAGTCGACCCACCGGAAAGGACCATACAGCCCACTAGCGAACTTTGCCGAGTAGCTCATCAACGCGCATCGGTTCGCCAGACCCGCATGCATCAGCCCCTGCTTGATCGCTCGGATCCGGCCGTCCATCATATCGCTCGGAGCGACCACATGCGCCCCTGCGCGGGCGTACGAGACGGCCACTTCGGCTATACGCTGAGCACTCGCCTCGGCGTCGAGGGTCGGCTGGTTCGAGTGCGCCGGGGCGGGGTGGGACGAGAGGATCCCGCAGTGCCCGGTCGAGGTGTACTCGCAGATGCACACGTCGGCGGCGAGCAGCAGCTGCGGGAAGAGCTTGGTCAGGAGCTGCAATCCGAGAATGACGGGCGTGTTGGGGTCGTCGGCGATGCTTCCGCGGGGGTCCTGGGGTTAGTCGCCGGTGACTGCGTGGATGTATCGTGGGGGCGTGAAATTTGGGTGGGGCGATCCAGCTCACCTTCTCCATCTTCATGGGCACTCCGAAAAGGATCACCCCCTTGAGGCCCTTCTGCACTAACGGGGCCAAGAAACCTTCGAGTTTGTTGATGCCCCAGCGTTTTTGGCCCGGTAGCGACGAGATGACCTCCTCGGCGTCGGGGTCGTCCGAGATGAAGATGGGGTAAATGAACATCGACTTTGTCAGATTCCGGCCATGATTTTGCATCTGACGAAGAGTAGGGTGGTGGTAGCCACCTTGCAGGATGGATCTGAGCGTCAAAAACTATCGCTCGCAGCAGCCTGGACGATGGTGGGCTTACGAGACCTGCAAGGCGGGGGCGCGGAACTGCTTGTCAGCTCTGTGCTGCTTCCGTTATAGCTTATATGATGAGATCGCGCAGGAGCCATTACTCACGTTGCTGGAGCTGGAAGACATATTGGGCAAGATCTTGTGTTGAAGTGTGATTGGAGAGTCGACAATGCAAAAGTGTCGTCGTCTCACTGTGCAGACCCGTCTCCGTCGTTCGACTTTCGGAAGACCCGAGCCGCTGAGTGATGGATGCCATGATGAATTCAGGACATCCAGTGGCGAAACATCGGCGATCGCCGACACTTGACTTTGCTTTCATCATCACATTGAAATGGCCCATACTCATGGCCACACCGTTCGACCCTCAACTACCCTAGCCCCAACACCTCAAACCGCCATGTCCGCCCCACAGATCCGCCAGCGGGACCCTCGCTCAGCCGATACAGGCTCGAGAACAATGACGATTACGCCGACCGAAGCGGGCGAAGCGGGACCTTCGACCCGGCGGGAGGCCCCCGTCGGAGTCTTACGGCTTCGGGGCGCTCCCAGCCGGCGGCCTAAAGTCCAGTTCACAGAGGAGACGATCGACAACGAGGGTATGGGGAAGAAGAAGTCAAAGAGTGAGTAGAATGCGCCTGAACTGGTAGCGATCATTTGAAAGCTGTCCTTCTTGAGGCCCATACTCATGCCAGTCTGCTGCATATACCACAAACCAAGGGCGTTCGACGAGTCGTCATCCGAGTCCTCTGCATCAGACGACGACGATCGGCCGTCCCGTAAAGCGTATCCGAAGGGCAAGGGCCACGCGCTGAAGAAGCGCGATGGCGCAGGCGGACACGCAGAAGAGAGCTCGGAGAGCGAGTCGTCCGAGTCGGAAGGCGGAGGCGGAGACGGCAGCGCGAGGTGCGTCATGCTTCCTGACTCTACCCAATACGACCCTTTGTCCGCTGAACACGATTCGGAGGTATCACCAAACTTACCGTCAGACCCGCTCGGCCTAAGCGCAAGACGCACCGACAGCCCCACGCACACGACTGCGACCATGGACCGCACGGCTCGTCATCACACGACAATGGCAAGGCGAACAAGTACGACGCTCCTCCCAAATCCGGCGGCACCGCCAAGGCGTCGTGAGCTAGTCTCGTGCGGCTCTTGCATGCCCCTTCGCTAGGTGCCCATTCGCAGCATGACGATCTTGCGGCATATCATTCATGCACATGTACATGCATGCCGCTTCGCGACCGGCGCGGCCGACGATCGCTGTACCTGAATAATCCTAGACACCGGCCTTCTATGCTGTATGTATGAATACCGTTCCGCTTGCGCTACACCACCCCAACTTCAAGCTCCTGGTCCCACAAACCCGTGCGCAGACACTCCAGTCCCAGACCGAACCACCGTTCCTGCGCTTCACTCAGCGCCTTGCCCCTCAAGCGCGTCGACATGGCCAGCGCAAACTGCTCCCGTAGGCGCTTGATCGCGATAGCCGTCTTGGGCTGCACGTTGTACCGGATTTTCCGGTCGATCTGGAACGACAAGGCCACGAGACGCGCGTCCACCTGGTCTCCGCACAGCAGAGCTAGCGCGCGGTCGTCCACGGGCCCGGTCTCCCACGCGTACAGCCGCTTGGACTGCATGAGCGTAAAGTACGCGAGGTAGTTCGTCCCAAATTCCGTTTTGGGCGTCCTGAAGTTGATCGAGCTGGGGTGCTGGGGTCAGCGCGGCTCACAGCTCGCGGCTCAAGGCTTGTCACAGCTAGCCTCGAGTACGGACTCACGATGGCGACGGGCTGCTGATTCACGATGGTCTTGAGACCGCCATCGAGGTTCAGGATCTTGGGGTACAGGCCTGATGCGAGTGCGCCGCCTATGATTTGCACGTTGTCCGCGTTGACGTTGAGCTCCGGCGGAACGGTCACGAAGCGAGTGCGCACGCCGCGCGAGTATCGAGCCTGACTGATTGATTGGCGCTGAGACTGAGTGATTTCGACAAAGGAAGAGTCAACGAGGTACGCCAGGAGCTGTTGTCGCAGCTCCTCGATTTGCTGTAGGTTCTGCATGATCAGCCATAGACGCCAAGACCGCCACATCGTCCTTGCCGCATCATTCGGCTCAGTCCAACTTACCTGTTGCGACACAAAGTTGCGCTTGCAGAATGTCCGCACGAAACCAGGGCTATCCGACGCCTTCCTCCAGCTATCAAAGACATTGGCAATCGTTAAGAAATCGCTGTTACCTTTGGGTCAGCGTGAGGCCCGGCATACACCAGAGCGCTCTACACTCACCGACAGCAAAACCTCGCTTCGCGGCGTCTGCAGCCCCTTCAAACCCAAATGGCGTAACGAACGGGCTCTTCGAGTTTAATGTCGCGGCGATAGTCAATGCCGGGTCGAGGCACCTGAAGAGCGCCGAGACAAGCAAGAACTTCCCGAGGTGAACATCCATAGGCAATTTGCTCAGCAGCCGGCCCATGGGTGTGATCTCCTCGTTAGTCGTCAAGGCCTTGACCTCCACCAGCGCTGCAATCGCCCGTTGGATGTTGAGCGACGATGGGGGGTCAAGCGCACGGCTCAGAATCTCTTCGATCGTGTTACCCAGCTTGATGCGGAGGATCTTTATGCGCAAAGCGAGATCTTGCAGTGAGAGTCGAAGCATCTCCGGGATGGGGTGGTCCGCAAGCTGTCATCAGCCCTCATATCTGGACGGCCTCAAGGAGTGCAGCGCGGCTCACCTGCGTGTCATGTCGAGCCTTGGTAAAGAGATGGAACGCTAAGCCCTCCTGCACTCGTCCAGCACGACCCCTCCGCTGCTTTGCGTTACTCC
The DNA here is from genome assembly GCA_000442785.1 of Papiliotrema flavescens NRRL Y-50378. Taxonomy (NCBI): domain Eukaryota; kingdom Fungi; phylum Basidiomycota; class Tremellomycetes; order Tremellales; family Rhynchogastremaceae; genus Papiliotrema; species Papiliotrema flavescens. The sequence goes on from CAUG01000460.1 coordinate 22,889, forward strand.
GAGCGATATACGTCTCCACCAACCGCGATATTTGGCGCTTCTCGTCGTATCGCATCTCCCGATGCTTGCCGCTATCAATCACGCACGTGATGTCCGGGATCGTCACACCAGTTTCGGCGATATTCGTTGAGATGACAATCTTCCGCACACCCGGCGGGGGCGTGTCGAACACTGCTGCCTGGCCCTCGGATGAGATCGTGGAGTGTAGAGGGTACACGATGAAGTCTTGGCTGCCGAAGATGGGGTGTCCGCCGAGCATGTCGTTCAGCCGCCGGATCTCCGCTAGACCAGGCATGAATACTAGTGTCGCCGCGGAGAATCGCTGTAGGTCCGGCGACTCGAAGCAAATTTTCTCGAGCAGGCGAACGATCAGGTCGTACGCTATCTGCCGCGAGTCGAGCAGATTCACAGTCGAGACTGTCCGAGCGGAATACTTCGTCGAGGCAAGCTTGGTCGGATCTGCGTTCTCCCCATCTTCGTCGTCTGAGTCCGCATCGTCCGCTTTGGCATTGTCCTCTGTCCATTCCAATCGCTTCCCTCCGGATTTGGCGTTCCTAGGCCGAATCGCATACGAGCTCGTCTCGTCAATGTGCCAGTCCGAGACCTCGACGGCGTCTTCCAGATAGTTCACCTGCACCGGGAATGTCCGTCCAGGAACGGATAGACATGGACACCCGCCGAAGAAGCTGGAGATTTTGTCCGCATCGAGCGTTGCCGACATCAGCACCACTTTGAGGTCCTTCCTCTGCTCCATCAAGGACTTCAGTACGACCAACAGGAAGTCTGACTCGATCGACCTTTCGTGCACTTCGTCGATAATGATATGCGTGACCTCGTCGAAAGCGGTGCTCTTCCCACCGCCGCCGGATCCCCCTTCAAGCATCCGGAGTGCGATACCATTCGTGACGAACGCGAGCCGCGTCGCAGCGGATACCTTCGCTTCGAGACGGATCGAGTAACCGACCAGGGACGAATTCGTGCCCATTGCGCCACCTGCATCCCCCAGCTCCTGTGACACTCGCTGCGCCAGCGAGATGGCACTGATTCGACGGGGCTCCGTGACGAAGATCTTGCATGGACGGCCTTTGGCGAGCTGATCCTCCAGGATGAACGAAGGCAGCTGAGTCGATTTGCCGCAGCCGGTCTCTCCTGAAAGCACCATAATTTGTGACGAGTCGAGCGTCTCGATGATCTGTTCACGGAAGGAGGCGATTGGCAGTGACTCTCTCTGTTGTCGCATCTTTCGGTACGCCGGCGACGCGACGCGTTTCTCGAACTCGGTTCGGAGGCGATCGTCGATGATTTCCTGGCGTTCGGTTGGTGTCGTGACGCCAGTGCTTGCATTGATTGCCTTGGCCACCGCATCCTGCGAAGTTGCGCCCATTTTCGTCGTCTTGGCATCGACCAGCCCCTTGATCTTCGCCCACACAGCCCTCTTCCCTTCGTCCTCTTTCGCCCGTCTGGTCACCTCCAACTCCTCCCACAGATCCTTGTACGCTACTGGCATACTGCGCCAATTCACGCCCACCAGCTCGCCTCTCCCCGCCAGCTCATTCAGCGCCAGAGTCGACACGTAATTCTCCGCCTCGGCGATGTCATCGCATGCAATCTCCTCCATGCGCCACACGCGCCGGCGATGTTCGCTCCATCGAATCTCCAGCCCCACTCGGGCTGCCCGTGACCCGCCGGACAGCCGGGCGTAAGTGATCACGGCTTGTTTGGCCGACTTGGCCAGAGAAGAGCGCAAAAGGGCTTTAGGGATACTTCCGCCGTAAGCAAATTGCTTCGGGATGGGCATGGACCGAATGGTCACCGTGGTGTTGCCCTCGGCTGCCGGAGTCGCGACAGTTGCGCTAGGATCCGGTTCGTCAAGCATTCCCCCAAACAGATCACCTTCGTCGTCGTCATCGCCGCCCTTCGCCAGCACATCGATGGGCTCGGCTGGAGGTGCAACTGCTGACGGATCCGCCTCCGTGCTGCCGACAGTCTTGTCTTCCAAGTCGATGCCCTTCAACCGACGCTCCAAGGCGTCCGCATCACGCTTAGACTTGAGGGACTTGAAAATGACATCTACGATTAGTCCGGGTCCAACCCTGTACACGACGTAGCACTGACCTGCCTCTTTCCGGCTGAACATATACTCCTTCTCCACCTTGGTGATCTTATCCTTCAGTCGACGCATTTCCGGTGTTTCAAGAACGACTCCGTTCGACTTCCCCTTCTTGCCCTTCTTGGCGCCGCTTGCGGCTGCCCGCATGGTATCTAGCTCGAGCATGAGTTGAGCCCACTTCTCGTTATCCTTGCTCAGATTTGGGTCTCCGTCGTCGCCGCTTTCGGACGAGTCGTCGTCAAGTGACTGGAAAAGAGACGCTACACCAGTCCTTGTCTGGCTGCTGAAGGCGGTATCAGCAGCGGATGAGGACAGACGTTTGCTCGGTGGTTCGGATTCAGCAGTGGAGTCAGGCGTCAGGTCAGGCAGGACATCGATCAAGGGCGGATCGATCTCCGGAAGGGTAGGTTCTGAGGGTCAGCATAATAAGCGGGCGGGACAACGCAAATGTACCCTCTTTCCGTGCGTGCTCCCCTCGAGCCAAGCACTCATCCTCGCTCAAGTGCAGCCACATCTACGATCAGCCTCGACTGTGAGCTACAGCGCCGACAGTCTCACCCATTCCAGCGCTTCTTCCCACCCCTCGCCGTCTCCCATCCCCTCTTCTAAGCATTGCGCTATCCGCTCCTCCGTAAAGCCGAGCTTGGCCAGAACGCTGTACGCGATGAATACTCTCAGCAGAGTCTTGTCCGTTTCCGTTGCCGATGTCGAGGCTGCGATGCCCTTCGTGGGCGAGGCTGAACATCAGGACTCCAATCTATACGCCAGATTGCCGACTCACATTCATCCGACGCGGTGTCTTCCTCGAGCGCGAGCTGTAAAACCCGGTCCCGGATATCCTGGTTAATCTCCAGTTTCGGGAAAGAGCTCGCGAGGCGTTCATCGAACTCGATAGCCTGAGACAGCGTCAGCGCAGGTTCCAACAATTGACTCTGGATCGTCTTGAGACACACCTTGAGGATCCGCGAGACCTCCTTCTCTCCCTTCTCGTGCAGTCTCTCTACCAGCTCCTGGAGTGCGAGTTCCTCGGCGCCCTTTTCGTCCTCCCAGTCCTCCTTTGTCTTGCTGTCGACGACCGCAGCCGTAGCAGCACCATCAGCAGCCGGTTCGGCGCTGTTTTTGGGATCTGGCTCGGGTTCAGGCTCCTCTTTGGGCTTCTCAACCTTCTTCGACGCTACAGAGGTGGTCGCGAAGCCTCGCTGGACCGCTGGGCATGAGCTTGTGTCGTATAAGACCCGTCGAGTCTCGGTGCTTACGCTTGAGCGATAGCTTCTTCTTGCCCATGCTGACACCTCTCCAGAGTCACCTAATACCTCGAATGGAAAAGAGAAGCCGAGTGCGTAGAATCGAAAAGTATGGGTTGTCGCGGACGTTCACTGGAAATCTCGCCAGACCGAGAAGCGACGGCGCGATCCGAGATGATGCGGTCATTAGTGATGCAAGCGCCGGAGATCACCTTCATCTCCGTATGATCATGCCGCAACTGGGCAATTGCTCCGAGAATGATCCGGCGGGAGCGATCATTGTTGTTGGATTGCTAACCAAGCAACCACTCGCCACCGCCGTATTCCTCATCCTTACTCATCCATCATACCCCTTCCATCCCCGACGGTCTGCTACCTATCCGACATGCTCATCTGAATCAGCACTCGTCTTCTGTCTCCTCATCTTTCTCACCATCGGTATCAACACCATCACCGCCGTCAAGACCGTGTCCTGTAACGTCTGCCTCTACACCTCATCCACCACCGCGCTTCCGCCTCGCCACGTGACTGACCGACGCCTACCGGTCCGTCGCTGACGCCTCGCAAGACCCGTCATGCCGAAGCGCAAGTCCGATGGCTGCGCGCCAAGTGGTAGCTCCATCTCAATCACATCGCTGGACGCCGCGCTAGACATGCTCGCGTGCGACACGTTCACGCGGCTCGAACACCTCACGGCCAAATTCGAAAATGCCGCGGGCATCAAGCTGAGTGATGGTGTCGCGCGCACGCGATGGGATGAGGCGGTCCGACGGTATTGGGTCATGAAGAGCATGGATGATTTATGCTGCGGGCTCAAGCCGAGCGGCAGCGGCGCGAGGGACAAGGAGAAGGAACCAGAGCGGGACACAGGGCTGGGGATGGACGACGGTGAGGTGAAGATGGAGGATGGTGATGGAGATGGCGGCGAGGGCGGTTTGCGGAGGAAGAACGGTAGGCAATTGCGCTAAGTTCTTGGCATGAGCGCTGATGTCAGGCCGTAAGGACTCGTCCGGCCGAGCGCTTCCCGCGCATGCACACCCAGGAGCTGTGGTCACGCACTCGCTGAATGCCGAGGAGGAGGACGAGTGGAAGCGCTGGAACCCAAAGCTCAACGATGTGGTTCTGGTGGAGTTGTCAGATGACAGCATATGGCCCGGCAAGGTGAGCTGACTGGGCGATGCACGCAACACACCGAACTGACGCACAGATCATCGACAAGAGGACATTCTTCCAGGGCCGGACGGTGCCTCGCGGCAACCACTTCTACTGCGTCAGGATATACGACGACTCGATGTCCCCGTTTGTTCAGCACGCACTCTCAGGTTCCCGGCTCACGTCAGTACCGTGACCATCAAGTCCCGCCTCGTTCCCCTCCACATGCGCCCATCTCCCCCACTCCTCGCGTCGACTCCCATTCTCAGCGCATTCAACCACGCGCAGAACCCGGCGAGCTTCGACAGCCGGGCGCAGGCTCGCGAATCAGCAGCGGCGTATCAGCGTGCACACCCGGGCGTTACGTCAGATACAGACCTCGAGCGGATCAAAGCGGAGAAGGCGAGCTGGAACGAGCTCGTCAATTGGGTCATGTCCGAACGTCGGGTGGAGAAGCTGCGGGCGATAGAGGAAGACCGCGCAAAGCGTTTGAAGGAGCTGGCGCAGGGCCCAGACCAGCTGGAGTCGCTGGGCGTGGCCAAGGTCGATGAGTGCATGAAGAAGAGGCGAAAGACGAGCGGAACGATCCCCCTCCCTCCCATGGAATCGCCTGGAGGTTCAGTCAGGAGCAACAGCCCTGCGCCGATTCAGAACGGACACGCCGCCTCACATGGCATTTTCGGACCTGCAGCGACGGTGGCGGTTCCGGTGGTCCATTCTATCGTCACTCCCAAACGCACAACTTCGCCATCGATCAACGGCTTCGGCCTCCGTCCCGCAATCTCTGCGACCACCACACCCCGCCCAAACTCGCCCCGCAAGTTCGAGAAGCGGCGGACAGTGTATAACGGAATGGGAGAATACAGCCCGCGTGGCCGGGGCGGGACGTATACTCCGCCTCGGATCCTGCCGTCAGGCGACGAAACTGCCCCGCTGGCCTACAGCGCGAATGGTTCACCAGCGCCGACATTGCCCAAGTTCGACTTTGTTAGCCCGTTGGGCCCAGTCCGCTCGGGCCTGCTCGACACGGCGTCGCAGGGTCATCCAGTTCTGCAAAGGAAAGGAAGCCTGGATGTGGTCAAGGAGGAGCCGGCGGAGACCGACGTGGATGGATGGACTGTCGTCCAGGCGAAAAGAGGCAGAAGGGCGGGATCCGCGCCGTGCAGAGATAAGGGGGCGGCGGATCTGCAGCCCGCGCTGGGCCAGGTGAGCGTCGGCGACGAGGGTATGTCTGTCGATGCGTGAGCGTTATGCGTGGTATCGACCTTGAGTTCAGGCGGTACAAGCGGAGTTGGACGGAAGGGGAAGGGGCCATAGCGTATCCTGTATGGCTTCACACCGTTGTAATGCACCTCGTCCATGTTTAATTCCGACTTTCAAGGGCCTAGCCTGCCATATATACATTACAACGACCGCTTTTTGCTGGGATCCGCACATCAAGGGAGAGCGAGAACAAGATGACTCAGCGGCGGGATCTCGCCATGCGTATCCCCTTCGCCCTCCGTCCTCGCCTTCGCCTTCGCCCTCCGCTTGCATCCCAACACCAGATCATATTGTCAATCCCAGCTTCTTCATCATATCCCGGTTCTCCTGGATCCGCCTCATCCGCTCCGTCTCGTACTCGCTGACAACCGGCTCTTCACCTCAGCTGCTGGTCCACACCGGCCGACAAGCTGCTAACTCACTGGTATTCGAAGCCGCCTCTTCCTCCAGACGCAATTTTTCGTTATACCTGCGAATCCCGTCCAACGTCGCCTGCCTGCCGAAGTGTGACTCCAGCTGGCCTCGCGTGAACCTTCCCTCCATTGGGTGTGTATACCTGGAGACCCCTCTCCTCCACGTGACGCGATACTCCGCGGTGAGATTCGCGCTGTTGTACTTGGCCTTGTAGAACGTCCGCTCGAGGACCTCGATGAGATGGTGTTCTGCCATCAGCGCCGAGCCCCCGTCGGACGAACACGCGACGCACTGGGTCGGGCCTTGCGATGGGTGTCCGAGTCGTCGCTGTCCGTCTCTTCGCCTCCGCTATCCGCGCTGGTCATTCTGGACTGGCGAGTTTTCTCGTCTTGCTCCTGGTCGTCGTCTCCACGCCCGTTGTCCTCCGCTTGCATCGGCCCACGCTTGCCAGCGTGGAACTTCTTGACGATATGGTCGACTCCTCCAGGGGATACGCACTTCAGCGCTTTCAACGCCGGCACTGTCAGCCACATCTCCTGGTAGAATGGCGAGGACGCCACGCCCAGCGAGTTCAGCCCGAAACGGACGTGGTATGACCGGGAATCGCGGCCCCGGCTCGCGAGTATCGTAAAGGGGTGGTCTTTCGTTAGCGGCGCTCCACTTGCATCAGCTGTACCAGCACAGTCACCTACCTCGAGCATTGAAGCGCCTCACGAGATTCTCCGCCCCGTCAAGGACTACACTCTCCGGCTCCCACGTATCGTCCCGCGGCGCATACCCCTCCCACCGGACCAAGTACAGGTACTCGGCTCGTCCGCTCGGCAGCTTTGTCTTCTCGATAGAGCGCGCAAGGATCCGCTCGACAATATACACGTCATCGTCATCTACCGGCGGCTCCACCTCAATCTTGCGCCGCTGCCATCAGCGACCTCCTCGTCAGGTGGCCGCGTCGAGGAGGGGAGACGCGTTTCGGCACTTCCAGAGCTACCAAGGAGCTCACCTTTGACGTGCGGCGCCCGTCTGAGTGCGAGCCTGAGCTCTCAGAAGTCGTCATAAGGTCTATCGGGGCGCTGTAGCGTTGTGTTGGGACGTTGTTCTGATGATGAGGAAAAGTCGGACGCGCTGTTCGGGCTGGGCTGGGTTGAAACGCTGCTGGTGTGCACTTGCTTGGCCGCGTTCGTGCCTGGCGTCTCGGCGTGCAGAGGCGGAGATGGCCGCCGGCAAAAGTCGGGTCAACCACTGGTGTACTCTACAGCGCTCTGCGCGGGCATCCATGCATCATCAAGCATTCTAAGTGTTCCTTCGTGACCAAACATACCGTTTTAGCAGGCAGCGCACGATCAGGACCGGTGAAATTTGCGCTCAGCATATGCGCTTGTGGTCAGATCGTTTCGCTGTCACCCACTTCCGTTCGCTTTGCACCATGGTCGCCCCCGTGCGCAACCGGCCCATCGTCGCCGTGATAGGCACCACCGGCGTGGGCAAGTCGCAGCTCGCCGTCTCTCTCGCGCAAAGCCTGGCCTCATCGGCATCGATACCGCGGGCCGAAAACTCGCCACGCCCCCGCTCTGGCGTGATCTTGTCGGCCGATTCCATGCAGCTGTACAAGGGCCTCGACGTGATCACCAACAAGGTGACCGAGGAGGAGAAGGGCGGCGTGGAACACTGGGGGCTGGACATCGTGGCCATGGGACAAGGAGGCAGCTGGGAAATGGGCAAATGGTGCAGCGAGGCAGATAAGCGGGTACGCCGAGTGGTGTGCCTTCACGCAACGGGAGCTGAAGCTGACCTCCAGGTCGGCGACATGCCGCAGGATGTCCTCCCGATCGTGTGCGGGGGGACACATTACTTCATTCAGCATTTCCTATTCCCTCCCCCAGAGCTGTCATTCGACCGGCGGCCAGAAAAAGCAGCGGCGGAAGACTTCAACCCCACGGACGTACGGTGGAAGCCCCCTCAGCCGAGACCCGACGTGGACGTTGTCGCAAAACTCAGTCCCGAAATGAGCGCCCTGCTCGATACGTTCTGGACCGACACGCCCGAATGGCCCGCTCGAGCAGGGGAGGCGGCACCGTCCGGCAATGACCCCGGGCCGTCCCGGTCTAGACCGACCACGACCGAGGAAGGGCAGCTGCTGAGCCTGCACGAGCTCTTGCAGGCTGTGGACCCCAAGGAGGCGGGCCGGTGGCATTGGAAAGATGGGCGCAAGGTCCGGAGAGGCCTCGAGAGATGGTGGGAGCGTGGTGGGGCCGATGTCAGGGCGTCAGCGACTGGCGGCGGCGACGCGGTGCAAAGCGGTGGGCGCAAAGCGAGGTGAGTCCGGTCGACCACGGAGTCGCTCACCCCGTGCTCCATCTCTTCTATGATCACGCTGAGAACAGATTCCGAACGCTCATATTCTGGGTATACGAGCCCGTCGAGACGCTCAAGCCCCGCTTGGAGAAGCGAGTGGACAAGATGGTCGAGGTGTGTGACCCATTGACGGCTGTTCTATCCGCGCCATGGCTCATCGCAGAACGGCCTCCTCCGCGAAATTGCAGAGATGCGCAAAGTAGCCCTGGACATCTACGGCTCGCCCGCGACGATCGACCACACGGAGGGCATCTTCCAGTCGATCGGGTACAAAGAGTTTGCCCAGCTCGACCTGGACCAGCCCGACCCTTCTTCCGATCCAAAGTACGCTCATGCGCTAGCGCAGACGAAATCGCGGACGCACCAGTATGCCAAGTCGCAGTTGAAGTGGATCCGGCGGCAGCTGTTGCCGGCTGTGACGGAGGCGCGGGCGCTGGGCGGGGAGGTGTTCGTGTACGCTGTGCCGGGGGGCGCGGGCGGTGAGGAGCCTGCGCGACAGGTGTTGAAGGGTAGGTCGCACGGCTGAATTGCCGGTCGATCCCGCCGAAAGCGAAGGCGCTGACGACAGCGTTCCTTGCTGGGGAGATCATGCCGGATTGGAGAGCCACAGGCCACACCGACGCCGAGATACTGCTGAGCGAGGTGTACAACCCGAAAGCGGCAGAGCAGAAGCTGCCAGATACAGCCGCGTGCGTGCCGCGCATGACCCAGGCGGCCAGCTGACGGGCAGGAGACAAGTCATCAATGCCCGACGGATATGTGCCGTCTGCTCCGACCCAGGGAAGCCGTATTCAATAGGCGTCGCAGAGTGGGACGAGCACGTCACGTCGAAAGTGCACAAGAAGGCGGTGTGGCGCAAAGAGGGCGGCAAGGAGCGGGATCGGGCGGAACGCCTTGCTGGGCGGGATGCGATTCGGGCGGAGAGGGAGCGTATTCGTCTGGAGAAGGAGAGAGAAAGGGCTGCGTTGGAGACCTCGGCGGACGGGCAGTCGTGAGGGTTGCATCATTTCATGTCTACATTATGCACCGTTGCATTCACCATTGCATTCACCGTGCCCGAGTGATTGCACCGGGCGGAAGTGTCGTTTGGCAAGAGCCACGTTCACTCCACCGACGTGAGCTGCACGAGCTCACACCCAGGCGGCACGACGCCTTTCACCCTGGCTTTGAACGCGGCCGACACGACGTCCACCACTGCCAGACTTGCATTCAAGCCGTATACCATCGTCGCAGCGTAGAAGAAGTTGGCGTTGCCCGCGCCGGTCAGGAGCCATAGTGAGTGTAGGAGTGGCAGGAGGATAGACGTGTACAGGTGGACGCTAGCTGTGAAGAGGGGGTGCCGCAGGTCTGCCATCAGCTCCCAATTGTGGCGCTATGAGCCGAGTCTGCTAAGACTCACTGGATACGATATCCGGGAAGCAGGCGAGGAGAGCCGTCCATGCTGCGTGGTCGCCTAGTTGAGGATAGCTCTTCCACGTGCTGGTGATGCCGAGGAGGATGAGGATGTTCGTAAGTGGCTCGGATCTGAAGCGCAGGCAGAGCGGGGCGAGGTAGATGATATTGTGTAGCTGCCATGAGGACTACTCTCAGATGATCGGGGCTGGAAAAACTGGAGGCTTACCTGGAAGACGCCGAGGAAGAAGGGCCGGAAGTGGTCGAACATCTCGGTGAAGAAGTACCACCACATGCCAACGTTGGGCGTCAGATCCGATACCGTCAATCTTTACGTCAGATGAACATTTGTCGGCGACGTGATCCCACATACATCGTCCCCCAGGTTTGCTTGGGCCAATTGGATCCAAGAAGGAGGTACGACGCCATTGAGACGCCCGCAAACGAAGTCACAAATGCGGCGGTGGCAGTCTTCGCTTTGCCGGTCAGGGAAACGAGGGGGATGACCATGGTCAAGGGGTACAGCGTCGAGTGACTGGCGAGGGCGAGGAGAGATGCCGAGCTGACAGCGTATCCTGTCATCAGCGAGATTACGGCGGCTCCGCGGTGCACCCACCACTGGCAGCTTGTGAGACCGCGGAAAGCAGCAGCGCATTGTCGATGCTCGTTGTTGAGCGCGCGGCGCAAGTGAGGAGGGCGTATGGGTTCAGCAGGTACGCAGCAGCGACGAGAGCGTTCCGCGTGGTATCCCCCTTCCGACTCGACCATATCCGTAATAGCGCTGAGGTGGAGATCAGATCGGCGGCGATCCATATTAAGGCAAGCAGGGCCGGGTGGGCGGGTAGGTTGGCGAAGAGGCCGAGGTAGATTGGCGACTGTCATCAGTTGGTCGCTCGGGCAATGCAGGATGTCACTCGCATGGTAGAAGACGCCGCCATCGTATGGATCCGAGCCGCGGGCATGGATGAAAACGCCTTCTTGTACTGCTGTGAGCTGTCACCGCGACAATCAGCTCCGGTCGGACTAACGCGACCTCCAGCTGGTGAGCGGGGTAGACAGCTCCGGCCTGGACTGTAGGATATTATGAGCGGGGGTCAGGAACAAGACTATCCTTAGCAGGATGCCTGCCAGGATGATAGCTTTGAGCATGCAGCTGAATGGTGGTTTTGGGTGGACTGTCGAGGTGGAGGTCTGGTTGGTTGGCCGGCTGGCTGATAGGTGATGCTGCCTGCCTGGTCTACGATGCATGCAGGATGGCGGTTGTTGCCGCTTACAGGTACCAAAGGTGGATTATTTCCTTTTGCAGAATTAAGCTTTGCAGGGCGCACTGATTTGCCTCTTACGGATGTCGATCGCTCCAGTCACATCACCTTCCGCCCTTCCAGGTCCAGCCACATAACGAGTTGCAGGCAGCTTCACTTACCCTCCTCCTGTGAACACCACCCTCGCCGACGCTTGTGCATACAAAGGACACTCTCCCCTCTTCCTCTCCCTCACTCTACCCCGCCCCCGAATACAATGCCCATGTTCGCAAAGGTATCCGACAAGTTTCATCAGCGCAAGACGGCGTCAAAGGGCGCGCCGGCCTCTCCCTCTAGCCCGCAACCTCCACAGAGCGTCACCAGCTCACCGGCAAAGCAATTCGCCCAAGGCATCCAGCAACAGCAACAGCAGCAGTCACCACTCCCACCCGCCATCCAAACGACGCAACGCTCGCCTGTCCTCCCGTCCGGCAACACGCCCATGGATGGAATCGAGTGAGTCTGAAGCAACTGATTCAATATCGCCTGCCCCTTTACCAGTCGCCAGCCCTTCCTCTCCCGGCCGATTGCCTAAACCGCGCTAAACTATATCTCCTGACACCTCACATCCCATCCAGACCTACTTCCTTCCACTGCATACACTCGCCCGTACTCATCCTGACAACCCACCTCGACAGCAGAGCTGACTGCATAGACACGCATCACAATCACCTCCGCAGAACGACACCCCCACCCCTCCGCCTCTCTCCGCCTTCTCAGCGACAGGCTCGTCCGCCTCTTCGTCCCTCTCCACCGTACCTCCACAGGCGCGTACACTGTCCTCGGCGCTTGGGGTGCACTCGAGTCACCAGCAGCCACAAGGCGGCGAACAGCAACAGCAGCAGCAGCAGCCGCAGAGGAACATGAGCGTGGAGATGGCGGATGTGTCGGGACTGAGCCTGGAACAAAGGGGCAGTTCGGACGAGGAGCGGATAAGGGAAAAGGCGCGAGAGGCACAGGAACAGGTGTGTTCCCGGCGTCGATCTTTGCGGTCGACAGCGAGCATTGGTGGCTGACCATTAGGCCGCTGCGGCTCAGGCGAACTTGCACCATGCCACGCAACAAGCTCGAGTAGCTGCCATCAACGCCGCAGCGACGCAGGCCGCCTTGGACGCGTCAGGCACAAAGCCCACACCAGAGGCCACGGCGGCACCTGCAGCCGTGCGACGCACAGCGGGACGCTACGCCCTCGCCGACTTTGCCATCGAGCGAACGTGAGTCAGCGCAGGCCTCGGCCCAATCGCTGCCGGTAGCGCATAGGCAAAGGAGTGTCGCTCATATCAGCCTCGGTACCGGTTCGTTCGGACGGGTCCACCTCGTCCGGTCCAAGCACAATGGCCGTTTCTACGCTGTCAAGGTGCTGAACAAGGAGAAGGTCATCAAGATGAAGCAGGTCGAGCACACCAACTCGGAGCGAGAGATGCTCGTGCGCGTACGACACCCGTTCCTCGTTAACCTATGGGGCACATTCCAGGACGTCAACAACCTGTATATGGTCATGGACTTTGTAGCCGGAGGAGAGCTGTTCAGCTTGCTGCGCAAGTCGCAGGTGAGCGGAATCCTACTCCTGCCAATTGCGTGCGCTGACTCGTAGCGCTTCCCCAACTCCGTCGCCAAGTTCTATGCCGCAGAAGTCGCCCTCGCCTTGGACTACCTCCACTCCTTGGACATCATCTACCGGGATCTTAAGCCTGAAAACTTGTTGCTCGGCGCGGATGGTCACGTCAAGGTGACGGACTTTGGGTTTGCTAAACACGTGCCGGACATCACTTGGACGCTGTGCGGTACGCCAGACTACCGTCAGTCATACGAGACCTAGCCGGTGTCCCGACGACGCTCATGACAGTCGCGCCCGAAGTGGTACAGTCGAAGGGTTACAACAAGAGTGTGGACTGGTACGCCCTCGGCGTGCTTATCTTCGAAATGCTCGCGGGCTACCCACCTTTCTTCACGGAAGATGGCAACCCCATGAAGCTGTACGAGAAGGTGAGGCCGATTCTGCGCAGCAGGGAAGGGTGCTGAAAGTAGATTATTGCGGGCAAGGTGCGATACCCAACGTACTTTGACGCTCTGGCGAAAGAGCTGCTCAAGAACCTGCTGGTCGGCGACCTGTCGAAGCGATACGGTAACTTGCGGGCGGGTTCCTCGGACATTTTTGCCCATGGATGGTTCGCGGAGGTTGACTGGGACAAGCTGTACAGGCGGGAAATCCCGGCGCCGTATGTGCCGAAAATTGCGGGCGAGGGTGACGCAAGCCAGTCAGTCGGAGTGGATGCGATTGCGGGTCGAGTGCTGATGTCAGGTTCGACCGGTACCAGGAGGCCGATGTCAGCGAGTACGGCAAGAACGGTGCGGGACCTTATGACCACTTCTTCACGGAATTTTAGTTGTTTGCGATTCATTGGGGAAGGCGCATGGGCCAAGACGGGCAGAGATGCCTGGGGAGCGAGGTCCCGGGAAGATTGCAGACGAGGGCAAGGGCCAGGGCGAATCATATCAATCTGTCTGCGGAGTGCCGCAATGCCAAGATGCATCTGTTTGTACCAGCGTGAGGGATTGGGTTGTTATGCGCGTCATCTGCCGACACCTTCGAGAAGACTGTCCGCGGAGGAGCGACCTCAACCACGGATCATATGATCTTACACTTAGAGGGTGCTGGGCAGTGCTAGTAGACACGTACTGACTCGCTTGCTCTGCTCTATGGTGGGCGAAGCTGGAGGGAAGACTCAGCTCGGATCCTGACATGCTCATCCTCATGGTGTACATGCGCATGCCTGAACGTCCCTCCATACCGACACACTACAACTTGCCCGCCTGCGCCTCGGCAATAGCCATCTTGACGGCCTCGACGGCCTTTGGGTGCACATCCTTCCCAGCGGCCACGATCCCCTCGTTACCCTTCAATGTCCTGCCGAGCGAGAAGTCGAGCGGCTTGCCGTTCATATCGGTGCAGACTCCGCCCGACTCCTCGATGAGCAGCGAGCCGGACGCGTGGTCCCAGATCTTCTCCTGGTAGTCCTTGCCGCCGACGTACTTTGTCGGGATGCGCAGGCTGCCGTCAGCGGGTGTTTAGTGGGTATTGGGTGGGGTGCGGGGCCGATGCTTGGCGGGGTAGAGTTGATCATGGAATATGAGAAGTGAAGATGGAACAGAACTCACTAGACGCCACCCTCGCCCCGCCCAAGACAGGCGTACTTTGCCTGCGAGTCCATGCGCAGACTGGGGCGCGTCACGCCGAGGAGCGCGCCGATGCGGGCCTGGACGGAGTGCGCCGAGTGGCCCGCCTCGACGGACTCGAGGAACGTCAATGGCTGGCTTGATGGTGGGGAGGCGGGGAGAGTGAGCTTGGTGTATCGCTCCTCGGCGATTGGGCGCTGCAGTCAGGATACGCCCGGTGTCAAGCCTCCATTGCCTCTGGACAGACAAGCCCAAAGGATGAAAATCAGCACCCCCAGACTCACCGAGTAAGAGCCCTCTCCCCGCACTGTGACCATGACGACCCCCTCCCCGTTCGGCATGACCTCCTCGCCCAGCTTGGCCATCTCGGGCGAGATGTTCGGGCATCCAATCACGCCCATCTCCACCCGCCCATCCACAATCAACGCCAAGCACACCGCGTACTGCTGCTTCCTGATGAACCCGGACGTGCCATCGACGGGGTCGATCGTCCAGAACCTGCCCTTCTCCCCGCCCTCCGCCGAGCCCAGGTCAATCGCTTCCAGCACCCGCTCCTCGCTGTACCCGCCGTCCCCGTACTTGTTCACGAGGCCCACGACGCGCGACCTCAGAGGCTCGTTCGCGCGCAGCTCGGTCGTGTCCTCCTCGCCGATGATCCGGTCGGCGGGGTACGCCTCCTGCAGGTACAGCGAGATGAGCGACTGCGCCGAGAGGTCCGCGGCGGTCACGGGCGACTTGTCGGGCTTGGTGATCGTGTCGTCGACGACCAGCGTGTCCTGCACGGACTTGGTCAGCGCACACGCGCGGAGCACCGAGGAGATGGCCAGCTCGGTCTCGGCGCGGAGGCGCGTGAACGGCAGGGCAGAGGTCGATGCGGCGGAGGACATGGTGCGTGCGAGTCGGCGGATCGGTACGAGTCTAAGCTTGAACAGGGTAGAGATGTGCAGAAGAGGGCTACGCGATGATCGCATAGAAAGCTGGAATGGGATGGAACAGGCATGACGAATATCACGAATTCGAGCTGGGTTCTTCGGTCTCAGCTCCGAATCAGCTCCGGGCTGTGATCGACTGAGGCCCTCCCTGTCTTAGGGGCCAGCGTGGCCGCATGTTTGTGACTGTAGTAGCACCAGAGTCTGCATCATGCCTGAGGCTGATCTAGAACTAGGATGTAGCCTGAGTACGCGTGCATCGTGTCGTGTCGCTCGTTATCATGACAGTCGGTGGTCCTTCCCTCAACGCGCTCTAAACCTCGATCCCATGCTCGCCGATCCTCAGCTCAAACCTGACTCCCTCGCGGCTTCCAACATCGTCCCCATCGGCTCCAGGTACCCTCACCCGTCCCTCATACACCTGAGAGCCTGCTTCCTCCCGTGTCCGCACCTCCAGCGCTCTCAGCGCATCGACTAGTGTCATGTCCGCCGGAAACTGGTGCGGTCTGACCCGGCCCTGCATCATAATCTGCACATTCAGCGGCCAAGAGCGAGGTGCGTTTTCTCGATCGCGCTGGAATGGTCGAGGATATGGCGGAGGGAGGTGTGTAGCGTAAAACGGGCTGTCTTTGTCGGCCTTCCGTGAGCTCCCAGGATCAATTTGCGGATACTAACTCACCCAGAGGCCTTGTATCGTCAGAACCACAACTGCGCCCGTTTCCCGCCTCATAGCCTCCAGTATGGCCATCAAGTCCTTCATTGCCACCTCTGCGCCTGTCCTACCGGTTCTCCTCAACCCAGTGGTCTCATCTTTGCCCCACGTAGCCCACCTCTCTGGCCAGAAGGGGTCGCCAAACCCATCGACCACGACGAGATCCAACCGCTCCGTCATCTCCACACCGGGCTCGAGGACCAGCTGCGGAGGATACAGTATCGCCTTGAGAGCGAGAAACATCGCTTTCCAGCGTGGCTTGAACCGCACAATCCGGAGACGCGAGAGGCTGTCTTTAACGATCGCGTCGATCTGTTCTGACAGCGCAGCGGTGATCCGGCGAGGCCGGAGATTGGTGGACAAAGCCTCTTGTGTCAGATGTGTGATGTGGTCCCTTAGACTGGCGGTCAGGCGGGAGAGCGGAGAGGGATGCGATGTGGGCGTCAGCAAGACCGCATGATCTGCTTTGCCGCCTAGATCGAGGGTGATTGCCTGAGAGTTGGGTGAGGGCAGGTCGAATGGGACGGCGGCAGGAAGAATGCGCGTGAGGATGAGGAACAGCGCAAGGGAGGTCTTGCCTGCGCATGAGCTGCATTCCGTGGCTGACAGTCAATGAGCGAGGCCCTGAGGCTGCCATGTCGCTCGAGACCATAGCATGCGGACCCACCTGAACCGCTCGACCCGATGATCTCTATCATATCTCCTCGTTTCAGTGTTGACGAGCCAGTCCCCCTAGCTTTCTTCAGGGCATCGTCCAACGATGGGACGAATGTCGGACCAGGAGGGGCATCTATGGTCAGCTTTGCAGTGGTTCATTGCGCGTCTACACCCACTGCGGTATCTCGCGGCCATGACGAGCTGCGGTGAGCTGACTGGCGGATATTCGTGTAAAGTCTAGCTCACCTCCGCTGCTGTCCCGCAGGAGATTTCGGCGAGCATGGACGCGGTGGTCCGCTGACCTAGGCCTGCGTCCATGCCTGTCGTGAACGACCTTATGGCAACAAAGGCGCTCTAAGATGAAGAAAGTAGGGCAAAAGAGAGAGAAGTCGTTGATGACCCGGGTGAGGTGTACTTTCAAGGTGGACACGGCCGGTGGAGGTTTCGTGGCGGCGATCCAACCGAGCCTTGTGGCAGGAGCGATATCGTCAAAGCTCTGTGCGCTGACCACTCAGACGCTCTGCGGTCTTGTACACTGTGCATGACCATGCTGATACTGATCGGGAATGAGAGGACCAGGGGACTGCCATCAATCCCTGCAAGCCATGATTGCATGTCTAGATACGTGGCCCCCAGCCCAGGGGGCTCGATGGGCTAAGATAAACGCGAGATGTGCGGTCTTATGACGCATGCCGTCCGGAGAGCCAGGAGGCGTCGAGACCCACAAGCAGCACGAGAGAGCCGTGGGCTTGATGGGAGATCAGGCCATCGGGCGCCCATCACGACCAACGATGTGGATGGGGGAAGGAGGGGGGGATATCCTGCTGTTCCATGTACGCGCTTCCGGCGCCCAGCATATCTCGTGAGCCGTCAGAGTGAGCGGGCAAAGTGGCAGGGTCTGGCTGTTGGACGTCCGCAGTGGCGGTCCAAACCGCTGCGTTTGTCCAAAGCGGACTGTGAGTTGGCCAAACAATGGTGAGGGCTGCTTCCGCACTCGCCGGCGAACTTCGATTGCTGTTCTCAATGGGCCACGGGGCCGCAGGGATATCAGGAACGGGAACACCGAGGAAGCTGTGAGAGTCCCGGGGAACGCTCATCAGATGAGGCGACGGTGCATAGCTCGGCCAGGGGGCGGACAGGCCACCAGGATCCATTTCTTGAAGCGTTGAAAGTGGTACGGCCCGCGCGTCGGAAAGTCGGGTCCGGGCCGGAGCAGAGCTTCAGTGGCAAGGTCCGCTACTTTCAACCTGCGGCGTGGGGCTTCCCGCGCCCGATAGCGAGTCACTTGCAATATTGGATGCAGAAGCAGATGCTTCATTCCCGCCTATGTCCTCATCATCCGATTTTGGGGCCACGTAGAAGTTGCAGGGGGAATCATCGCCACGTGTGAGCAGGAGCCCTTCGCACCTGATGCAGCGCGTCCCGGTCGGCCCTGGTGCTCGCACGCATTTCCTCCGGGCCTTCTGACATTTGGTGCACGCTGTAATACGAGCCAAGAGAATGATCCGGCCGTGCGCCTTGCCCCTTGGCTTGCCTTTTCCTCCGGAGTCAGTGTCGCTCTTGGTCTCTTGTGTCGACATGTTCCGATCAAGTCAAACGTCGAAATCTCTGTCTCTCTGCGCTGAGATCGGGTTGAAGATATACGCAGGAGGGGACTCGATGGCGGCTTGTGTTCGTGTTTTCTCCAGTGGCACAAACGCGGATCACTGCTTGCCATTGCATATCGCAGTCGGAGACAAAGGAGTTGACTGTTTCGGCGGTAGATTTCACCCACTATGGTAAGCGAGCTCTCATTGGTCTGTGCAACGCCACGCTCTGGGAGGCAATCGCAACGCGCGCGGGCGAGCTGCTGTCGCGGTGATGGTACCGCCGAGATCCCCCTTGCTCGGCGATCTATCCGAGGTCTTCGCCCGGAGCACACAGCAGCTAGGCAAAGCGGAGTGGGGGAAGGACGTGTACAGTGAACAAGCGGGAATTGGGACGAAATGACCGGGTCAATTAAGTCTCTGGACCTGCCTGCGGCTCTGGTGTACCAGGGGGGAGGGGTCTCCCACATTTACATCCAGATGTTGGTCGCCCGCCTGGTAGTGTAGACCTTCGGAAGTGCCGAGAGAGGATGTTGTCATCGGAGTTCGGCATCATGGTCATCAGCGACCCCAGGTGTCTGTTCGGTGCTTGGAGAGTGTCAGAGCTGCTGTATCCACGCTGCCGAACCTCACAGGTATCAATCCGTGTCAAGCCCAACCGGCCGGCATCCGAAGGGCCCAAATGTACGCGCCCTTTCAGTAAATCGCGGTGCCTCTCGACCCGACCGAGAGACTGCTTGCCGAGACTTTTGCTTGGCTTGTTCCTGGGGGTCGGGCCGATGCCTGGGATACGAGATCTGCAAGGCGGCTTCGAGACTCGGCAGGCGGTTAAGCGAACGGACGAGTTGTGCACCGCACCTGCCTGTTGTTCGGCGTGCCTGCTGCTTTTTTCTATCAGAAAGGGGAGGCACGACCAGAATTCGGGAAGACTCCCCAAGTGGACGACCGGATCGGGCCGAATGTCTCTGGGTGAAAAATGAGATCGGACCCTGCTTGGCAATGTCGGGACTATTCTTAGTCCCTTTTTTGCGGGTCCCGATATCCCCCGATGACGCATCCTGCCCCCTCCCCGTGGACCCGTCTGTGCGTCTGGCAAGAGCAGGCTGTCTGTACGGGCCGAACTCCACCGGACCCATGGGGCCGGTAAGAGATTGCCCCGAGTCAATTATATATACAGCTTGATGAAAGCCTTGCCGAATGTTTTACCCGTCAGCAAATACCATCGGACTACTCAATCATGGGAGGTTTTGCAATCGTCGAAGATCGGCCTACGCCCAAAGAGGTCTACAACTGGCGCATCTACACCTTCGCCGCGGTGGCCTGTGAGCCCACACCCTTCTTCTGCGCATACTGAGTGACTCACAACCAGCGGCGGGAGCCCTCGTCTTCGGATACGATGGCGCGTTTTTTGGTACCACCTACGCCCGAGCGTCCTTCAAGCACGACTTTGGCATCACCAAGATGTCCAAGGCTGAGCAGACGACCGTCTCCGCCAACTTGACTTCTTGCTTCCTCGCCGCGGCCTTCTTTGGTGCTTTGGCCGCTTGGCCGACCATGGAGTTCTTCGGTCGACGAGTTGCCATTCGTTTCGCGTCTTTCGTCTTTGTCGTTGGAGCCATTGTCATGACTGTTCCCAAGCACAACTTGGACTTCATCTGTGAGCAGCAGCTCAATTCTCGCGATGTTTCTCCACTGACAATCAGACGCCGGTCGAGCGATTACCGGATTCGCGGCAGGCGCGCTCACGGCTGTGATACCGACGTTTATTGCTGAGACTTCGCCCCCAGCGATCCGAGGTCAGCTCACTGGATGCTTCGAAATCTCGTACCAGGCCGGAGCGCTCGTTGGTTTTTGGATCAACTACGGAATCAACCAGCACATCAACGTCAACTCGTCGACCTCTTGGCGACTGCCGATGGCCGTGCAGCTCATCCCCGGTGGCCTGCTGTTCCTCGGTTCATTCCTCCTCCGCGAGTCCCCGTTCCACCTGTTCCGAAAGGGCCAGGAAGAGCGAGCCATCGCCAACTTGACGTACCTCCGAAACTTGCCGGCCGACCATGTTTATATCCTTGAGGAGATCAGCATGGCGAGAGCCAAGCTGGAAGACGAGCTTGCCATGGCTGGAGGCAAGACAGGCGTCAAGGGCTATCTCTCGGGCGCTTTCAAGGAGCTTCTTACCGTCAAAGACATGCGCCACCGTGTGTGAGTGACCTGGATGCCTGTCCTCGTGGTATAACGACTGACCCCAGCATCGTCACATTTGCAATGTTCACCACCCAAAACTGGTCCGGCGCTGCTTGCATCAGTGCGTATCTTTGTTCACGAGTTATTTCCTCGACTAACCATGAAGACTACTACTCGCCGACTCTCTTCGCATCTCTTGGCGTAAGCGACGTGGCTCTATACACCGGAATCTACGGTCTTGTCAAGGGTGCGTCTCGGTCCGCCTCAGCGAGGACAAAGCTGACGTCAGCGATCGGCTCTTTCATCTTCTTCCTTTGGATCATTGACCGTTCCGGACGAAGGAAGCCCTGGCTCATCTCCGCCGCTGCTTGCGCTGGCTGTCTCTTGTATCTCGCCATCTACAGTCACTCGATTCTCGGTCACAAGGGCGCGTTCACGTCGAGCCAGACGAAAGGCGGAAACGCTGCGATTGCCTTCGTCATGATCTACTCGCTCTTGTACGTTGACTGTATAACGCGTGGACAGTCACTGATCAGCAGCTGGTCCTTCGGAGGTAACGGACTGCCTTGGATCGTGTCCTCCGAAATGTTCCCGATTCGCGTTCGGTCCCTCACCGGCGCTTACGGTGCCTGCATCCAATGGGCTATGCAATACGCCGCCACCGAGGCGTTCCCGCACATGGTCGCATCGCCTATGGGCATCTGGGGCACCTTCCTCTTCTACTCGCTGTGCTGCATCGCGACTTGGTAAGTAGATCAACACCGGCAATGAGCTCGGCTGACAGCAGTATCATCGTGTTCGTCTGGATTCCCGAGACCAAGGCCATTCCGATCGAAGGCATGAACGTCCTGTTCGCTGGCCCGGTCCGTCATGCAGCTTGGAGACAGAAGAAGGTGTATCCGCCCGATGGTATGCCTCCGCTGCCGGAGAGGCTCGCTCAAGATATCGAGAACATTCATGGCAAGGAGGGGGGGAAGGATGCAGACGAGAGGCTCGAGGTGGCCTAGGCACCGTTACTAGTTTTAATTGGGGACTTAGGTATAATATCAATCGGGGAGTTAAGCCCAGAGCATGGATCATCATTACTCGCACAATCTTGAGCCGGTTCAGATCAATGGGCCCGCTGCATGAATGCCTATCGCAAAGTGACAGAGGGAACAGTGCGGGCACACTCCAGGGAATGTTGCGAACGCCGGGGACATAACCGCGTAAATTCATGTACCACATCAACCATAGTATTCACAGCCCGTTTGTTGGTGCTTACCATCCCGGAGGCCGATCCGGGTCGGCGCAAGCACCATCCGGCGGTCCATCTTGGAGCGGGGCAGGAGTGGATGCAAGAAGAAATTGGGAGCGTGGCGGCGCAGGGCTATCGGTATATGGGAGTACTGGGCAGCGAGTAGTATAGGCTGGATCGGGCGCGCTTGTATCGGGGGACTTGTTTGTGTCAGAGGTAGCGCTGAACTGCGTCGAGAGCCGGAGGTCGGGCAGAGCGGCAGTCAAGGGCAGGGCTTGAGGAGTGTTCGCAAACGACTCTGGGTCATAACGTGTGCCCGCATCGGGCATCCCATCGGAGAGTGTTCCAGCCATGGTGAGGTCGGAGTGCCAGCTCAGCCTTTGACCATGCTCCGATTGCGCGACGGGGGCGGTGAATACTTTAGGATCTGAGTCGACTTGCGGGACTTGCGTCCAGTCTTGCGGGCCAGCGATACATGGCATATGCTGACACACCCACTCGTCCTTCTGCTGCTCCCAATCGTCCGACGGAAAAGCCGTCAGGTCGTCCAAGCAGGCTCGTGCCTGGGGTTTGTAGCTCATCTGAGACCGATCAGCAGTGGTGAGTTCGCCTGTAGTGTGGATCTCGCCGTGGTACCCGCTCGGTTTTCCACTGGCATCCGCGCCCGGGTCGTCTGCTGACCTCGGTACGCCGTCGTGTGCTTGGAAGGAGGGCGAAGAAGGCTTCTCGAGCCACGGTCTGGCCTGGACCCGGCGTTGTCCAGATAGGGGCTCGTTCTCGGTAACCTGTGCAGTGCTCTGACTCAGGTCACAGGACTTGGCTCTGCGTACGCACGTGAGACAAGGCCCATCTGAGTCTTCTTCACGCAGGCATCTCACCTTTAATTGCCGGCAAGAAGAGCAGGCATGCCCGTTGCGGGTACGGGTGTAGCTCAGGGGTCGAGGGCCATCACCATCATTCGTCTGCTGTACGGGCGCGAAGAAGCATGGTCTCTCATAAAACGAGCACGCTACGCAAGGCCCGTCTGGGTCGTTGCCGGGCTGGCATCGACGCTTCCGCGCGGAACAGGAACTGCAGGCTCGCGCACATCGGTGTTGTCCCGGAGGCAGGGGTCCTGTGCGTTTCCTGCGTACACGGCCGAGGGCATCGATCATGTAATCGTCATCGACGTCTTGGGGCGCTTGCTCGCTGGCCTGCTTACTCGCCATGCTGTTTGTCGATCAGCGTTGAATGACTGAGGTTGTATGCGAACGGCAGGGCAGCAGGCCATTCGCTTTGAGTATCCACTCGATTCGAAGGCCCACATGACTTGTGCAGCCGCTTCAGCTTGACGTCAGAGTATGAAAGGTAGAAGACGCCTGTGCAGTGTCTCAGTCCAAGCTCACTAACGCCATGATGAGGTCGAGTAGCAGCAGACTCGAAGGGAAACTTGAATGTACCCCTGCTTACGAGCCAATGCAGTCGCTGTCGGCGATGCTTGCGCTGGGTATCCGGGACGCATGTGCGGAGGGAGGGAGATATGCGGACGAAAGGGCTGAAGTGTCCTGGGTGTACTTACCGTATGTGATTCGCTTGGGAGGACGGGTGCCGCGCATGATGTTTCCATCCAGCCCTCGAGCTGATGAACAAACTAGCTCTCGTTGTAAGTATAAGGCATCTTTGGGGGTCTCTCGACGGAAAACCAACATTCCTGTATACTCTTGATCGTCGGGCGGCCATACCTTGATGGACCAGGTACACAGCAAAAGTAGATTATACCAGCCATGCATTGCGCATGACTGATGAACAAATACATTGTGGACAAACTGTGCTGTGCTCCATCTGCTAACGTTTGTACATTGTCCAGGAATAGATGTCGTACTCGGCATCATCCCAGGACTTGGTCGCCTCGCTCTGGATAGTGTGGTGTACTTGAAGCGGTTGTGCCGGCGGCGTCACGAAATGGCCGGTGTTGTCGGACGGTGGAAATTGATGAACAAAGGACGGAGTTACCTCGTTTTGCACTTGGTCCCCGCTCGTGCCCCACAAGTCATTAGATCCAGCCCACAGGTCGAAGTCGAGCTGAGGGGCAGTCAAGGACTGAGCTTGCATGGACATCATGTCCGGATTGGATTGAGAATTCGCGGGAGCGCCTGCAATTACTCCGGCCAGACTTTCCTCAGATGGGAGATCAGAGGGCCTTTCAAAAACCTGGGCCAATTGACCTTGTTGGTACCACTGGCCCAAGCTTGCAAGAGCGGTGTTCTGATCCAGCGGACTTTGCATCACCTGAGGCCAGTCGGAATGATCGGTGAAGGCGGGGATATCTTGACCCATGAGAAAGGGATGTCCCTGCTGCTGCCACCCGTCAGGCGATGGAGCCGGTAGGCCGGAAGTGGCAGAAAATACCTGGTGGGGGCGAGTCATCGTCTCGTATGGGCCATGAGTCAGATCACTTGTAGCCAACGTGCGGCGGGGGTTGGGACTCGACCCATCGCCAGCGGCCTGTCCAGAATAGTCTGCGGGCCAAAGGGTATTCGCGTGCAATTGTGCGACCACCCAAGTGGATTCCGCCGGCAAATTCCTCGGCGGGGCTGGGACCTTTCGAGGTCCTTGCCCTCCCGCGGTTGTCTCATTTGTGGGCAGACCTCGAACACACTGCCAGCCTCGGGACGAGCAATTCGTGCAGTCGCCATTCTCATCTTCCCCAGGCTGGCATTTCACCTTGAGTCGGCGGCAGGAAGAGCACACCTGCCCCGGACCGTTGCGGCGGCGGGAAGAAGCTGGATTGGTACCCTCCTGTCCCGGATGCCTGACGGGCTCGTAGATGCAGGTCAAATCCCTTTCCGAGCAAGCGAGGCACGTCTCGTCTGGCCTGTTGCCATACTCGCATCTCGTCTTCTTCGAGCGACAATAAGTGCACGCCTGCCGACGGCCGGCGAGAGGACTGGAGACGAGCTCTGTGCGTGATGCGGCTCTGCGATCCACGGTGTAGATCATGGATGCGTCGCTGTCACCTTCTGGCCCGTGCACAGTCTCACGAATGCTTGTCATTGTTGGTGGGTTTTGGGGTGTCTGAAAATTCTGCTCAAGCGGCAATATGGTGAAATCCATCCTGGTCGCGATTCCCAGGTTTTGAGAGCGTGCATGGCTGAGAGCATTCCACAAAGGTTGACAGGTATGTATGAATGAAAGGTAGGAGGAACCTATGTCTTGACTACTGACGAAAGCGATGCCGACATCGATCGTCAGGAGACTCGAGGGAAGGGGCTGGCAGATCAAAGGACCCTCGATTTTAGACCCAGCTGCAGTAGCAACTCCTTGTTTTTTCCCTATGTTTGCAAATGTCTCCTTCTTTTGCGCGCTGCTAAAGGATCGGCAGGACTGTCAACCCCAGGTTTGGCCTCTCCAAGGAGCTGACCTTCGGATGCAGCGGCACAAGTTCTCGACGTGCTCGAGTATCGCCACTTTTTTATCCTCCCGGCCCACGCATCACCCTCTCACGCAAGCCGTCAGCCACCGCTTGCGCCCATTGACGGTCTGCGCGTTGTCCGCTGCTGTCTTCCGGGATGTTTCATCCAGCCTCTGCGGGCTGAGTCACTCTTACTTGATCTGCTTGCCCTTCCCTCCTTGGGCCACTCGCCGCCACAGGTACAGTACATCGGTCACGGGAAGCTTCGCTGTAGATCCCCTCGTAAGAAATGTTGAGGGGATTTCCCCGTGCAATCAGCTTGTCACCTTTCGACCAAATGGACCACAGGCCGAGAGTGGATCCACTCGCCTGTTCTGCACGGCATGCGTCGGGTCAACTTCGCCGGTTCGCACTGCAGGGCGGAAGTGGGGAAAATGGACAAAGTGAACGTGTCACCCTGGCAAAGGCATGCGCGCCACGAAACACCGATCGGTCCCCAGGCGCACGAGCTGACTGGTCGGATTCGAGCGCTATAAAGTCATGCGCCCCTGCAAAGCCGCTGTCTCCAGCGTCACCAGCTAGCTCGCTGTGCTCGGCCCGCAGGTCGTGAAGGTTCTACATGATGCAGCAATCTACAACTTGTCAACATCCATGACCTGTTCCGCCTGCTGGGCCTTTCCTTCGGAGACCCAGGCGTCGATCTTTGCCTTGAGCTCCACGTCGGGGATACACTCTTCCAATTTGAGCCTGTCATCAGTGGGACGCCCTCACGGTGATCAGAGACTGGTCAAAACACTCACGGCACACCACTGAATGGATCCTTCTCGTTCGAGAGCAGATGCGTGCGAATGGTCGAGCGGTCAATTACCACCCGCGAGACCGGCAAGATGACCGGGTCTTTCATAACTGGCATCAATACACGATCTTTGCTGTGGACACCCTCTGCCACGCACGACTAGCCAACAGCGGGTCTATCGTCAGCTTTGTCTCCGAAGCACCCCAAGGACTCACCAAGGAAGTCATCCGGAATTTCCCGCTCGTCCTCGATCGCAATAGTCGCCCTCATGTCCTCCACCTTCTGCGTGAATGCAACGACCTCCGTCACCTCTGCGTCCGTCATGATTGCACGGTTCTTCAAGATCCGGGCAAACTTCTCGAACAGCTCCTTCGAGTAGCTTCGACCGTCGTCCGCTACTGCCCGGATGAAGTTGGCCTCTTGTGACAGGTTGAGGTACACCTGTGCCACGGCAGCAAGCAACTCCTTCGGCTTGAAGCCGAACTTCTGCGGGTCCGCCACCTTCAGCTCCTGCATTTTCGGTCCAACCAGGTTCACGAGGTTCTCGTCGAGGGCCTGCTGTCAGTCACAGGACTTTGACGTATGCCGCCGACCGTGTCGAATGTGATGAAGTGGGATGCGCGGCCACTGAACTCACTGCAGCAAGTCGCGAAACAATCTCAGCCGTCGTGAATGGCTCCTTCGTCGTAGCAGTCAAGTCAGACACCAGCGTGATATGATCCAATCCCATCTGGGTGTGGAAAGGCGCCTGACTCTCCGCAGAACGCAGCTGACTAACGAGGTCTTGCTGCTCATTTTTTGGCAAGGAAGCGTACGACTCTTCTGCTTGTTGACTTCGGATCGAGTTGATTTTGGCCAGGTTAGTGAGTGACTCCTCCAAGTGGAAGGTCATGTCGCTCATGAGCATGTTGATGAACTTGATGAATTGGTCAAAGTCGTCGCTGACGGTGAGCTTTGGTTCAGCGTTGGAGCGCCGTAGCTCACTGTCGCGCTTTGACGAAAGCTTCGCGATGCAGCGGATTGCTCCACATGCTTCGGATGATACGGGTCATGTCTCTGCGGAAGGTGAACTTGTCTGTTGTCAGCAGAGTCCTCGCTGTCGGGGGCGTATCCCCTCACCCCAGAACTGAGTGTGGCCACCTGTGTACTCGACATCGATGAAGAACCGAATAACGGCCGGCATGAGATAGTCAGTCGAGATTGAGTTGACGCTCAATCGATCGAAAAGCGAGCCTTTTGGGAAGTAGCCAACAGGGTACAGTCCATTCGCTAAGGTCTGCAATCAGCACACCTGGCCTGTCACGATCAGAGGTCGAGAAGTTGCTTACGGAGACAAATTTGGCTTTGAGGAAAGGGTTGTTGATGTATCCAGGAGTAAGGAAAACGATGAAAAAGTTGATCAAGACGTCCTTGTCCTGATTCTCTAGCACATCCGGTTTATACCGGAACAAAAAGTCGAGGTACTCCGAGATGTTCTCGACCAGATACTCGGGCAACATGCGGAACTGCTCTGAAGCTTCGGCAGGTAGAGGCAGTCTGAGTGTCAACTCGGCGGCGGAGTACACAGAGGAGTCGGCAAGACTCACTTGATCGGCTGAGCTGGGTGAGCGTGTTCAGGGTCGACAAGGCGAGTCAGCCATGTCATGAGGAACGAGATGTAGTCGATGTTCGCCCGAATGAGGCCTGGGTCCAGGAGCTGTGTGTCGTAGGCATGAATCGAGGCGTGCAGTGTGGACAGCTCGCTCTGCCGTCAGCCAAAGGGATCGGCGCGGTCTGCGACCCACCTTGAGCTTCTTGATCGACGCCTCGCCTTGTGCCTCGAGTGCTGGAATCTGTCATGAGCCACGCGCTTACAGTCCGCACCGGTATGGACGCACCCCTGCCCAATCTCCCCTCGACGCTTCAGCCCTCTTCATTTCCTTCTCGATCTCATGTATGTTCTTCTCCGCCTTGACCCGCGTCGATATCGTTTTGTTCAGACCCAGGTGCTGGAAGGCGTTAAGGAGGAAGAAGATATCCGAAATGAAGTTAGGTGTCGTCTTATCCACTGGAAGTCAGCCGAGGGCTTGTGGAAGAGTCTGCAGCTACAACTCGCCCTCCATAGAGGTGTACGCGTCTACCTCGTCCTTGGTTGCCTTTATGCGCGTTTCATCGCTGATGTTGATGCGCGAACTGTTGCGGTAGTAGTCCGGATCGATCTTGTCAATCTAGGGTGAGCGATGTGCTACACGATCTTGTCGGCTCACCTTCGAGTAGGACGCATCCATGACCGGCTCGAAGAGCTTGAGTAGCACGACCTGCAGATTCGTCATGTACCCGTCTGACGAGACCGTGTTGATTGGCACACTCATTCCCGCCCGTCGCAAATTGAGGTCCACCACTTGCGCAAAGAACGCTAGAACACCCTCGCGAGACTCGGGCGAGGCGCGAATGACCGCATTGTAGATCTGGAACAAGGTGGTCTGGAACGCGCCCAGCGTGTGTTGTAGATTGGCCTTGTTCGCATCGATGTCGGCCACTTTGCGTTCGGTCGGCTCGGAAAAGTACGTCTTCCAAATTTGAGCCTGACGTGAGCTTGATGTGTTCAAAATATCGTCAAGCTTACAAATTCGCGAGGGTATACGCTCAGCCTCGTCAGCGGGCCCAGCAGGGACTGATATTCGAGCCTAGGCGCTGTCACACCAGGAGCGATCCATACGGAAAGGAAGGGCAGCTAGCGTCAGCTCAGTGATGATCAGTTTATCTCAGCTCACCAAAGCAGCAATTGGCTTGACCTGGACAAGTGTCGCTACGGCTCCCAGATATTGCCTCCATTCCGATCCCAGAATATCGGGACTGGGCGAGATAGAAAACCATTGCTGGAAGAACAAGCTGAAAGTCGGGGTGAGAACATCGGACAGCACGTCCTTGGTCCCGATGGCGAGGTCGTTGAGGAACGGCAGAAGCTCGGCCGCATCAAGGGGCGTTGACGCGGCGGGTTTCGCGGAAGAGGAAGAAGTAGTGAGGGGGTCTCCGGCTGAAGGCGTGCCAGCAGTGATAGCGAGTAGGATGGGCAAGAACTCGGCAGGTCCCGTTGCACGACTGACATTAGATAATACTGTATGCCTGCGATGGACTCACTATGACGGCTGCGGGAACATCG
The DNA here is from genome assembly GCA_000442785.1 of Papiliotrema flavescens NRRL Y-50378. Lineage (NCBI taxonomy): Eukaryota > Fungi > Basidiomycota > Tremellomycetes > Tremellales > Rhynchogastremaceae > Papiliotrema > Papiliotrema flavescens. The sequence goes on from CAUG01000460.1 coordinate 51,928, forward strand.
TGGGATCCTCGAGCGTCATGCCGCAGTATGAGATGATCAAGCCCTTCAATCTTTCGAACAACTCTTGCCATTGCTTGGTCTCGTCTGGTCCCCACGCCTGCTGTCAGCGAAGCAATTAGCATCACCGCAGGGTGTCCTCACAGTCCGGTGGAAGTCCCGATTTGACCTGTACATGCGCTTCCAGCACCCCGTGAGATACTCGAACACCGTCTCGCTTTGAGGCAGTCCAGCAAGGATCTGCAGCTTGTCGGGGTCGCTCCTGCTGTCAGACATGGCATGTCTCGACACTTACGATTGAGCCATTGACGAAACGTCTATTGATAGACGAGCGATTAGTATCCGGTCAATCAGATCCGGAGTCGGGACCGCGGCGATACCTTCACATCAGCTGTTGCCCCCGTGGAAGCGATTGGGGCAGCTGACCTTCGGCCTGCAACTCCTCTTGAAGGTCCTTGAGCCAACACAGACTCCAGTCACTCTCCTCTGCTTCCTCCTTCTGATATTGAGCTCCATCTCGAGGCCAGCGATCACTCGGCACTCACGGTCAGACTCGCCGAGAACACATTCGTGATGGCCTGAACCTCCCACTTCGCGTAAGGCACCTTTGGCGGTGCTTTCTGCTGAGGTGTACCGACCCTCGCCTTTGGCGTCTCGAGCGCAGGCGAAGGTCTCCTCTTCCCGAGGCTAGAGGTCGAAATCGGTTTCTTGGTCTCGGCAGGCTTCACAGGCGAGGTCTTGCGTGGCGGGGTGGAGGTCGATGACGAAGCAGCGGGAGCGGGCGAGGCAGCTTGCGAGAGCAGTCGGGAGGTCGCCGAAGGCGGAGCGCGAGGAGTTGGGGCGGTTTGCGAAGCTTCTGAAGGTTGTGCAGTTGTCCCAGACTCAGAGGACGATGGCGAGGGTTGAGGTTGAGGGTTGCCCAGCCGGGCGAGTCGCTTTAGCCGGATCTGCTTGTCAGCTGGGCCGTGATGGGTTGAGGAGGATAGGCCCACCTTGTCGGCATCGCTGAGCGAGGGCGAGTCTCCGCTGCCTTGCTCTGACATATTCGCGCGTGTTGTGTCGAGGAAGCAGGAGTGGAACTGGAATGCTTCGAGGATGCCTGGGTAGAGTCACCTCTCTTCACGGCTTGATCGGTCGGTCGGTCGTGCGGCTAACCGAGCAGACGCGGGCGCGTCATCCACCGAATCAGAAGGCCACCGTGGGAGACAGGCTTTCGCTGCGTTACGTAAGGCAGCGTTCCAGAGGTCGGTTTCTGTTGACTCCTCACACACGCACATCCTCTGCTTTGAGACACCTTTGACAATAGTCGTCGCGGACAACAGCTCGAACGTACATCATGGCTCAAGTAGTAGCATGCCTCGACCAGCCATCCACGTACCGTGACCACAAGTCGACGGTAAGTGCCCTCCTTAACATACACATAGCTGTCCACCATGCTCACGTCCAGGTCGACCGCGAAACGGAACGTCGGCTGCTCGCTCAGTCGAGCACCTTGTACGTTGGAAACCTCAGCTTCTACACGACAGAAGCCCAGATCTACGAGCGTGCGTCAGAACTACGGGGTAGTTGGTAGGCTAGAGCCTAACGCGACAGTGTTCGCTCAATGTTCACGCACCGAAGAGGGAGGGGGAATCAAGCGGTCAGCTCCCTTGTGCACGAGACCGCCGCCAAGCTGACGCGCAGTATCATCATGGGTCTCGACCGCAATCAGAAGTCCGCTGCCTCCTTCGGACATTGGGACCACAGCTGACGTTCCAGAACACCGTGCGGGTTCGCATTCGTCGAGTACTACCTACACGAAGAAGCAGTCGACTGCCTGCGCTATATATCCGGGACGAAGCTCGACGAGCGGGTGATCCGATGCGATCTGGATCCGGGGTATCAAGAAGGCCGTCAATTCGGGCGGGGGAAGAGCGGTGGGCAGGTCCGCGACGAGTTCAGGCAGGAGTATGACAGCGGGAGAGGTGAGCCAGCACGCATTTTGCCAAGAGCGAGCTCACGCCAGGCGGATGGGGACATGAGCGCTTGGCGGAGGAACAAGCACGGAAGGAGCAGCAGGATCGATTACGAACGCAGATGCAGTTCGACACTTACGCGTCTGCAATGGGCGGTCTGGGTATGGCTGGGGCGGATGTGCCCAGGGGTGAGGGCGAGGAGAAGTACGAGAGGACGAAGCGCGAACGCAGTGAGGATGACGATCTGGACAGGAGGGGAGATGATGGCGAGGAGGATGTCAAGCGCCTGAGGGGCGATGGCGATGAGGAGTAAGGGCTGAGTAGAGGTCCAGCTGAGGAGTTCAAGCGGGGCCAAGCTTCTCATGGCCCCAAGGGTGAGGAGTCCCTATCCACACCTTATGTATGTCACGATGCACAATGGAAGATACCTGACGGCGCGCTGACGCGGATATTTCACGCCTTGCCTTGAGACCACCATCAGTCGTAGAAGGCTATCCACTGGTGCAAATTCAGAGGACACGAAGCAGAATTGCATTCGCCAATACGCGAACTGCAGTCAAGCAAGATCGCCTATACAAGCCCTATACCCTTGACCACCTCGTCCGCCCGCCGCGACGTCCTTCCTCCTCTCGCTCGGACCAATCCCAGCATTCGTGCTTCTTCGCAGAAACGCACGAACGCCGCGTGTAGCCGGTCTTGGGTCTCAGCATCGCCGGCTCCGGGGGTCTCAGTGTCGTTTGCTGGCGCAGCTTCCGCCGTCGCTTGGTCTACGGCCGCAGACTGTGCCTCGCTCTCGCTGTCTCCAAGCCCATTCATCGGTGTTTCGGCACCATCACCGCCATTGCTCTCGCCGTTTGGACCCTTCTCAGGGGAGTTTTCCTCTGTGGCCGTCATCGCGCCCCGGAAGCCTTCGAGCCAATCCCACAGATTGACGTTGCGGCCGGCAGAACGCCAAAGACTGAACATCGTCTCCAGCTCTCGCAGGTCTCCTCCCTCAAAGTCTGGCTCGACAGGGCCGTCGTCCGGTGCAGATGAAGCTCCACGGCGGCGTTTGTGTTGGGTGTCCGAGAGCGGACCAATTGCGACAGCCTGCGTTTGAGGTGTCGGAGTCGCCTCTCGCTCCTCAGTCTTAGACTCATCGGAGCGGAATGCCGCAGGGTGTGACAGTGCGTGTAAGATGGATAGACGTGAAGCAGGGTCAAGCGTCTGATTATCAGCACAGCCATCGACGGGGACGGGAGAATCTCACCGCAGCGAGATCGGGATGCGAGTCCACCTGCAAGATGCGCCGCCCAGGGACGTCGAGCTTTCCGCCATGTACACCTTCGACGACGGCCTGTACGTCCTGCAGCTGGCTCTCATCCGCGTACGCGAGAGGCGAGTTGAAGCTATGCTGCAACAGAGACCACTGATCGTGAGCTCAAGTGCGTGGCCTTGGCTTACCTTGAGCGCTTTCAGAGCGGCGGCAGCTCCGCCGCCAGTCATATCCTCTGCCTTGCGGATCTCTTCCGCCAAGTCTTCGCTCAACGCCAGTGGCATCCGTCGGCCGTCAGAAGCAGTCTGCCGTGAGCTGTAATCAGAGGCCTGCAGGCGGAAGCTCACTTTCAGCATCGCGGTGACTGCAGCGCCACGCTTCCGACCCCGCCCAGCCTGGATGACCGTCAAGTCGACCAAGGATGGTTCGACGTGACTCCAGGATGACAGGAACAGAGCTGTCGAGGAGACCGACAGCAAGACGCGAAAGGGTAAGTCGGGATGGATTCTGTGAGTCAGCGGCCCAGTCTCGTGCAATGATAGTCACGCACGCGAGAATATAGAGAAGCTCGGATAGGACATTTGGTGGGATGAGCTGGGCTTGGGAGATGTGCAGCAACAACGGGTGATCTGGGCATCAGCGTCGAATCTCGGAGCCCGCTGCGATTCACTGTTCTTGTTAGCCTCGTACCATGCCTCCAGCTCTTCGATTCCAGTCTTCCCGCTCTTTCTGCTGTCAAACGCCTGAAGTCAGCTCTGTAACCACCTCGCCGAGGTCTATACTTGCCCTCTCCCCGATGAAGCCGACCGCGATATTGCGTGTCGACGAGATCAGGTCCGCTGCGTCCTTCGCTTGAAGCGTGAAAGCATTCTTTGCCAGGGTCGAAAGGTGGTCTGGTAGCGCTTCCGAGATATCTGTTCATCAGTGAAGCCCTGATGTCTGATGGAGTATCCCTCACTTTGCATGAGGGCTATCCGTATGCGTTTTGTCCCGGTTACGCGCTTGATCAAGGGCGGGGCGTTGCACGTGTCCAACCAGTCGGCAATGTCGTCAAGCTGCTCTTCCATCCGCTCTTTCTCGTATGCCTTAATGTCAGATTCGCGCCGACAACGCTGGCGAGGACGTACGAGATGAGCATGCTGGCAACGGCGGAAAGTCTCGTCGTAGACTCGTTTCAATGGCCTAGTCGGCCGGGACGGTCCCGCTCCTGCACTTAGCTTTGCTCGCATGCAACTTATGAACGTGGGATCTGGGAGCAGGAGGACGTCCATCCACCAGAAGACCCGTCATATCTAGATCTGCAAAAGCCCTCACCGGCGACAGTGGCCGGTTTGAAGGGCACGACAAATACCCCCTGGTTATTAGCTCCTCCAGCCTCACGAAGCACATGGCAGCTTTCGCTCACCTTGCTCAACGATTGGAAGTCATCCTCCATTTCTATCGGCTGTTCCACTCGCTTTCACTGACGCTGCCACAAGATCGGTATGAGACGCCTGACACTAGACTGAATTGACTTCTGGATACCGGTCCACCCACTCCGAGACGCGTTCAGCTGTACAGTCACGTGATTGATCTCACATCCGAGGTTAAGCCGCGTTCAGTGTGTTGATCCGCCCGGCGGGTCGGCGCACGAGTAACCGGCGTCTTCAGCTCAATCATCCGGCGCCTATGCGGACCTGTGGACTGCCATGTCGGTTCTTGAGGGTTCCTGATTGCTCTGTTGTGCTTGAACCATACCACAGTCATGATCTGCCCGCGTTCAAGACTGAGCCTCCGATCCTTCGGCCCTCTTAGACCCTGCCGCTACCTCAACACCGCACCGCCCGCGCCACACGCTTACCTCCGACCCCTGGTTAATTCAGCCTCGGAGCCCGGCGCCGAGGAGCTGGAAGGTACCATGTGTCTCGTTATGGATAGAAAAGACGCTCGGAACGCCCTCAGCGTGCAGATGGTCCAGGTAAGCTAGCGTCTTCGCGCGACGCGGTAGGCCGGGTAGCTCATGAGCAGGAGCTCCGGGAGGGAATAGCCAAGACGGCCGCTACCCCGTCGTACGTGCTATCGGTCCGAGAAGCGTCCCCACGCTGACCCTAGATCACGCCTTCTGCTCCTTCATACGCCACATCCCGGTATGTTCTGCGCCGGCGCAGATCTACGCGAGCGCAAGACAATGTCCGAGACACACGTGGCCCTGTTCCTCGATTCGTTGCGGGCGATGCTGTCCGAGCTCGAGGCTCTGTCGATCCCGACGGTCGCTGTAGTGGACGGTTTCGCATTGGGAGGCGGCACAGAACTCGCGCTTGGCTGTGACCTCAGAGTCGGAGGTCAGCGTCCGACTGGTGGATCCCTTGAGCAGTGCTGACGGGCAGGACCGGGCACCAAGCTCGCGCTGCCGGAGACGAAGCTGGGCATCATCCCTGGCGCTGGGGGTACTCAACGCCTCACGCACCTGGTTGGGCCGTCAAAGGCCAAAGAGCTGATATTCACCGGTCGGCGTATAGACGGAGATGAGGCAGAGCGCATCGGTACGTGTGCGGATGTGCGTGCGTCCCGACGATGCTGATACAGCAGGCATCCTGAACGTGCTGGCCCGGGAGCCACAGACCGCCTGGGAAGCGGCTCTCATTTTCTCGCGCCAGATCTTGACCTCCGGTGAGCTACATACCTCTGCGTCATCCTATCTCATCAGTAGCTCCTCTCGCCCTCAAGGCCGCGAAGACCGCTATCAACGCCGCCCAGTCGTTGCCCATGGAACAGGGGCTAGATCTGGAGAGATCAAGGTACAACACCCTTCTGGGCACATCGGATCGGCTGGAGGGTCTGAGGGCATTCGCGGAGAAGCGCAGAGCAGTCTTCACGGGGCAATGACCGGGATTGACGGCGTCCACTACGCATGCATGTCATAATAGCGATGCAGCTTGGATCCATCACAACGCAAGCCACGGGGCTCACACCGCCAATTGCAGACGCTGCCGCTTGCGTGCTTCCCGCTCCCACTCCTCCGCGTCGGCCACATCCTGCAGCCGCTTCTCCGCCGTCGGCTGCTGCCACATCATATCCCACGCGTCATCCACTGGCTCCTGCACAGCCGCGTCAACTTTAGCAGGCTCGAAGACGTATTCGATACTGGCAAGCCCGCGCGCAGCATTCCCGGTGATGTGGCTCTGCACAAAGTTCTTGTGCGATGAGTCGGAATAGGAAGCAAGCAGGGGGGAGTGAGAGATGCGGTGTCGGTCCGCTGCGCACGGCTGGGTGAATTGCGGGACATGCGGAGTGTGCGTGTGCGGCTGGCCTCAGCTGTGGTCATTTCGAAGCGACGACCAACTCACCTCGTACACCGCTCTCGGGGCGCCTTGTTGCCAAGTACCCAGGCCCCACCTCCATTGCGCCGCGTTCTTCAGCCGTTCAGCTTCCGTCTCGACAACGATTGTGCCCTCCGATCTAGGCAGAACAACTTCGCCGCCCATCTCAACATCCTCAGCACCAGGCAACGGCGTCGCAGCGGTCATTTCGCGAGTCGGTGGCGCAAGCGTGGAAAGAGTCTTCGTCTCCATGACTGTCTCCGCTTCGGCCGGATCCTCCTTGCCCTCCGTGGCGTTCTCTACCGCGTGCACCCAGACCTTCGCATCTTCACCTGCGAGTGGGATGAGCTGATCTTGTCGGAACTCGCGCATGTTGATGTCAACCCGTCGAGTTTCCTCCGCCGTGCGCAGCATCCAATCCTCCTCCGTCACGCCCATGGTTCGCAGCTTAGCTCGCTTGTTGCCGTGGCCGGCATCCATGACTGGATCGGCACCGTTGCCCGCGAAGTGTGTTGTAGGCCCGCCGACGCTGTAAAACGGCACGAGATTCGCCGCACGCGTAGCAGCATCGCCTGACTGAGCGCCGCTGTCCTTTCCCGCCTGTGCTCGGACCGGTTCGTCCTCTTGCAAGACCGTTCCCGGGGTGAAACCGCCTTCTTGGCATCGAACGAGTGCCTCTGCCTCGTCATAGTCGTCTTCCACCCATTTGCCCTCTGACATGAGCGAATTTCGGTCGTAACGTATTGCAGCATCGCAGCTCACCTTTGATGGTCCTGGCACCCAGCAGCTTGTACACGTTCTTGACCGCGACGATGGTGACCATTCGGTGTTTCAAGTTTCCAGTGACCCGCCCATTCTCGATCAAAAAGTCTCTCTCCGCAGGTTGACACGACAGCTTGAGGATCGTCGGAAACCGTCTCAAGAACGCCAACGAATCGTTGTATCCCATCGAACGCGCGACATCGATTGTCAAGGCGTACTGCTTCTCCGTGTTCTTCCTCGAATCGGACGCAAAGGTGAAAAATCTGAATTCTCGTTCACCCAGCAGCTTCCCGTTGACATCGATTTTCGCATCGCCCTTTTCGTTCCCGGGGAGATCGAGCTCGTCCTCGCCCATCGTATACGTCTCGCCCTTGACGGTATACGGCTGGCCGGCTGCCATCAGTTTTGCCCCGCCAACACCCGACAGATATCGCCCTGGACTCACGCTCGGGCAGCTCGTCGTCGTTCCGGCGCCGTTGATTTCTGGCAGCACTGGCGGCGGGCCGTCTCTTCGGTCGATCCTCTTCGCTAACATCCCCTGCCTCCAGCTTCTGTTGTCGGACCTTGGCCCACCGAGCTCGAGCGGCAGCGGCGGCGGCTCCTTTGACCGAAAATCCTCCCCGTCCCGAACCGACTTTCTCGAAGACGTGCTTGGTCTCCCTGCGCGGTTTGTCCGGAGATTCGCCTGGAGTGAGTACAGGTACCAATGTCAAGCATGCCGCTCACCATCTTCCGTCCCGTGTACCTCGCTCTCCGCCTCATCCTGCACCTCAACCTCTTCATCCTCTTCGTCATCGTCCGCGGCCTCCTCCTCAGGCGGTATTTCTCGATAGCTGACGCTCTTCCTGTTCCGGCGCCTAGGCGTGCCGGTCACGTCCTCCTTCTCTGCCTCTGTGTCGCGCTCGAACACCTCCTGCGTGGCCGTACGATCCTTCCTTGGTCGTCCGCGTCCTCTCTTAGAAGGTCCAGCCACGGGCTGGACCGGCTCCTCTATCGTCTCATCATCTGGTTCACCTTCGGCGTCATCGTCCGCGTCCTCATCGAGCAGCTCGACTTTCGGCTCCGGCTCAGTCCTCGCTCCGCGCGTGGAACGTCGACCGGGAGTTGAAACTTCTGCCGGTTCGTCCTTTACAGTCGAACGTCGGGGCCGAGAACGGGGTGGCATCGTGATAGTGTATAATGACAAGAGCCAAAGGGAAGCTTGTTATTGTTGCAATGTTGTAACCCACGTTGGACGCGCCTCGCCTTGATGGCCTGCTCAATGCTCGACGAGAGCGAGCACGGAATCAAACTGTTTATCCCCTTGCCCTGGCATGGAGAGGCGGCGATGTCCGACTATAGCATGAGTCTGGGCCTCGTTAATTAGCCATCGGTTTAAGCATCCTCCCTCCACCTCGCGACGTCATTACAGGCGCCGGTTGCACTTCGGAGTGTAATCGCTACACTCTACAACGCATCGGTACACGACCATCCCATCTCACCATCGCATACATTGCAACCCATCAGCCTACGCCCTTTCTAACACATCGCGCTGGGACATTCTTGTATCGCTCGTCTTGTATAAATCGCCATCAGAGACATCGCCTCGCAATATGCTCGCCAACTCGGCGTCGCCAAGCCCCATCAACCGCTCGGCTACCGTGTCGCCTTCGGCTGGCGCGGAAGGGTACCTTCTCTTGACAATCCAGCATGCACAGGTCAGACAGGTCAGCTACTTCCGCATGCTACAGAGCTCGAGCTTATCAGCAGATATTCGACGGCGAAACAATGACCCTCGCCCGCGGCGAGATGCGGTGAGCCGACTGGGATCTAGTGATCGTGGTTCGTGCATTGACGCCAGGGTCGAGTGCATATCCATGCCTATCCCGCCTGAAATAGGCCACCAGACTGCCAACCCCTTCGCACCATCCCCCTCAGACCCTGCTGTCCCCACCCACGACTTCTGGCTGGTCTTACACGTTGGCTCAACGTTCGAGATGCCCCTCATCCCGGAGACCTACCTCGTCCCGACTCCCTTAGCGGACGGGATTTCCTACACCATCCCCTCGCCGCACGTGCCGAATGCGTCGGTGCAAATAGTGCTCCCCTCGCCTGCGTCTTCCGCCGACATGGAGGACCTCGACTCGTTCGAGGTACTGCTAAAGCAGTATCAATCGCTCGCCAAGGACTCGACGGCGTTGTCCAGCGTGGTCGTGCCGCCTCTAGGCGGGACAAAGGTCACGGGAGCGGGTATCGGCGAGCATAAGACAGCACAGGGCAGTCAGACCGCCCCGGAGGATATGCGCGGCAAAGTGGTGTTGATCAACGAGGAGACTGGTGAAGTCGTCGGCGAGCTGGACCAGACGCTGGACGTCGAAGAGGATAAAAGGCTCGGATCGGGTGATCAGGGCCGACCGGTTGTGCTCGACTTCGGCAATGTCGTCGAGGGGTATGCGCCGAAAGTGACGGTGCAGACGATCAAAGAGGAGGATATGGACGATTGGCTGTTGCGTGGAGCGCATAATATCAGGTCCGCCCTCCCGTTTTTGCTGAAGGCGAGATGCTGACGTAAAGCCGGGGCATCTTGACATTCTCGAGCTGGACGCAGCGTATGATGACGAGCGGCTCAGAGGCGTACATACGACGGGTGAAGCCAAACGAGGAGCCGACAAAGTTCTCACCGACAACGAAAGCGAACATACGGCGGGCACACAATGCTAGTGTCAAGACGGTCAATGTGACGAAGACGACGGTGGGGATGATCAACAATGTAAGTGGGACGCAGAGTGTCCGTCAGAAGCCAGACTGCAAGCTGGACCGTGCGCAACAAATCAGGCGCTACAGCGCGTTTTAGCGCAACCTGCTCATCAACGACTGACTGCTAGGCAATCATCAAAGTCGTGGACAAGACATACGACAACGGCGTCAAGCCTGCTCTAGATGCCTACGATCGGATGAACGCCGATCCGAAGTTCAGCGCCGACGGTAAACCGCCAGTACCGCCGCGAACGGGATCGACCAAGGTGGCACCCGCCGTTCCGCCCAAGCCTGGGGCGCTTCAAACCAATCTCGGCACCCCTCCTCGTCGTACCCCGAGTCCGCTATTGGCCAATGAAGGAAACGGCTATCCTTCGGAGAAGCAGGGTCCTCCCGCATACACGGAGGCAACGTACACAGAGCCAGAGACCATGGCCTCTCAATCAGCCGGCACTACTCCGACCTCGGCGAAGACCAAGCGGCCATGGCTGAATCGAATCGTCATGGCGGGTGAGGTGGTCCTCACAAGTTTGGAGGCAACCGCGCATGATTTGATCAACACTGGCACTGCAGCTGCCAGCTCTGCTGCTGGGTGAGTTTTTGCATCGCGAAGCAAGACCTGGGGTCGCTGAGGATAGTCACAAGTACGGCCCAGAAGCTGGCCACGCCACCGCGCTGCTCGGTGGCTCGGTGCGCAATGTCGCCGTGGTGTACATCGATGTACGAGGTGTTGGTCGACGAGCGTTGCTCAAGTCCACGGCGAAGGGATTCGTCAAGGCGAAGATGAGGAACGGCGAGGTGGTTCGATTGCAGGGAGACGGGAGAGAGGCGAACGGTGTCGAAGTTGAGGCGGGCGAGGTGGAGCCAGGAAGGAACGGAGAGACTGTGATTGGCATGATGGAAGTGCCCAGGCGGGAGCAGGGTGAGAACGAGCTGCGGAGAAGGCGGATGGGTGAGGGTCAGCCGATGAAGGCTTGATGGTATGAAAAGCACCGTGATGCTCATTGTACGGACCAACGAGAGACACGCTGATACGCTTTGCAAAGACATGACCTTGTATCCTCATGCATCTACCGTACACGATCAGCATCATCTACAAAGAAGCGACCCTTGCTATGTCTCTTCCGGCCCTTCAAGATCCGCCTTGCAACAGTACTCGTGGATCCACTGGTCTTTGGCGTTGTCACCCCTGGTGCTAATGTCATCATTGGCGGCATCGAGTCCGTTCAGGACAGTATTGAGCGTTTCGTTGCTGCTGTCCCACTGCGCGCGCACTGGCCAGGTCATTTCAACGCATGTAACGGGGAGACTAAGTCGCAACGTACGTGATCGTGTCTTGGACGCTTCTTCGTTGGAGGCAAGCGCGAAGTTGCCCATCATGAGCGCGGCGTGGATCGTGTTCTGCATGACGTTGGTGAAGGTCCCCGCGGGTGCGGCTAGGACTGTGCGAGCGAGATTCCACGCGAGGGCTTGCTCGCTGCGGTGGAGTAAGCTCAGGGTACAGGTGGATGGTCTCGCCACGACTCGAATGGACAGAGGGGTGGGACGGACAGAGTGAATATGCCGCAGCTTCTAGCCTGGGCATAGGTCATGAGTGACGCGTCGCTGTTATACGGGATCAGCTGGAGGTATCCCTCAAAGTACTTCTTGCCCGCTTTACGGGACTCCCCAGCGCGGAGCAGTCTGGAGTATGAGCTGACATCGCTCGCCGATTCACTGCAGCGGTCCTGGGTCCGGGGAGGAACATAGCGTACCGGTTGCCCTGTTCTTTGGCCTTGTTCTCGCCCGGCCTACGTGCGCTGCTATCCCCCTCGACTCGCCTCCAACAAGGACGTCGGGTCGCCTAGGCGTGACATTCTCGCCACAACCCCTCTGAGCAAAGCGCAGCATGTGCACAATCGAGTGTCGGCGCACCTGTCCGCGTTACGCTTGACTGAGCTTCGTGCTCTTCGTGTACAACGACGAGTCTCCTACGCGATAGTGCTGGCTGTGCGGGTCGTGACTGGGGCATCAGCACACGCGGGCGGAACATGCCCAGAGTCTCACCCCGGGATCCCATCGTTGCCCACCGTGGCCGCAAGTGCGTGCTGGACTGTCGGATACTCCAGCCTCCACGCGTCCCACAGGACGCTCAGCGTCTGCGCCGTGAGCGACACGAGGACGTTGTGCGTAAGCGGCAGCGGGATGCGGAACGTCGGTACGGGGTTCGAGGAGGCAGCCGCATCGAACGCAGGCTGTATCTTCCGCTCCAGGGTCTCGCAAACGTCTGGTTGTCGAATCGCAGTCTCCGCGTCGGCACGGACACCCTCGAAGACGGTACAAACGTCGTCGTCACATCTGTCCCCTTCTTCGTCGGGGTGCTGGAGAGCTTGCCACTCGCCCGGAGTAGATGATCCCTCGACGCTTGGGGCCGTAGCGAGGTCCTGTGCAAACCTCATATGGGTCATCTCGCAGAGACGAGCGAGACGTTCTTGCTGGCGTTCAGGGAGATGTGCAAATGCCATGGCAAATGATTCTGTCAGGATGGCGGTATGAAGGTTGAGTCGAACGATGAATGCCCGCCTCCCCGCTGTGTTTCAGAGAAACCACAGGGCCGGTGCCTCGAGGCGTAAGACCGCGTTGAGAAGCAAGATACAGGACAGGGACACACGGTATCAGTGTTTCGCGCCCTTTTCGGCTTACCGGCGTGTCATAGGCCCGTCCACACAACAACAAGCACAGATACATGAACAACAAAAACGCCTAAAATGGTATGGTTCACGAGCTTATACAACAAGCTTCTATGTTGCCAGCCTTTGCTGAGTCTAACGAACAAGAATGACCTCCCCCAGTCTTTCGCTGCAGCACCGACTATGAACCCACTGTCCCGGGTCGTCCCAGTGCCACCTTGGCAAGTGCATTTTCGCTCTTGCCGTCACTGCGCGGGCGAAGTCATGGATGGTGAATACGTCTCGATGTATGAGGATGAATTCAATATTGACTGGTCTTTAGCCATCGAGAGCACGCTGGATAGCAACAGGTAACAAACTTACGCTCCAGGCAGTGTCGACGTTGCGCAAGGGTGAGGAACCCTCCCTCTGGGAAGATCTCGAACCACTGAGCAATGCCGCCCTGCATGATGATACTCGGTCTGGGCTTGTCCGCCGGCAGCTCCGCGCAACACTTGTGCAGACATACGAAGAGGTCGTACTCGCTGCTCCTTAGCTCGACCAACCGCTACTGCTTGGTGTACCTACAGCTGCGGGAGACCAGTGAAGACGGCTTGATGGTATGTCATCATTGACGGGTCTGCGGGTGTGTACGGTAAGAGCGCCAACAACGCTACGAAATATGCGCCCATTGCTTGGGCAGGGTTGTTCTGGCTGATGAGCCTAATCATCAGCCGCTTTGTTTGCCTCTGTCGTCTCTAGTCGCAGCCATCCAACCCACCTGTCGGCTATCTGTTTGACCCGGCCCGCCGATCGCACCGCGGCTTGCAGCCCAAACTTCAGACCGCTAGATCCTCTTGGCGGCGGCGTCGCTGCCGGGAAGTTCGGGTTGTCGAATACCCATTCGCTAAGGACGTCTTGGGTGGCATAGCGGATCGCATGTGCAGTGAGTGCCCTGGCGAGCTTGTCATCCTTGCGTTCCCGTGCCCGCGGTTTCGCCTGAGGCCAATGAGGGTCAAGTCTGCGGTCAACGAACAGCAAGCTTAATATCGGCTCGTGTCCGCGTCACTCACCTGCGTGCATGCCCTAGTAGATTGCGATGATACTTCTCTTTCGTAGCCGCGATGTATTCTCTTACCACCGCCTCCCACAGCTTCGTCAGGACCGCTTCGGACGGGTCGAGCAGTTGCCAGAAGGAGATGTCGCGCGGGAGGTATAGCGGGAGGTTTGAGTTGTAGCAGGGGTCCAACAAAGATCTGATCGGCAGGTCTTTCGCTCCGATGATCTTCAAGGGCGTCTGAAGGGCAGCTGCGGGTGTGGACGGGAGGCCCGGAGAGTAAGGCGAGAATGGTTCGGTGTCGGCTGCAGACGGTGGGGTTGAAGGTAAAGGGATGCTGGCAGCTCGTCGGTGATGCTTTTTGCTTTTCTTGGGCATATTCGGTGATCCGGCTTGGAGATCTCGGCGGGAAGCGTGAGGGAAGGAGAGCGGGTGATGGAAAGGATGGCGGACGGATGGGCACAGTTGGCGAAAGGATGGCTCATAAGGGATCGGGGACGGAAGATGAAACGCTCAGACCGGTGCCCTAACCGAACCCTGAGCTAAGCTGCCTCGTCAGCTTCGAGTTTGTGACGCGCTCATAACGCATGATCTATCTCTCTGTAGCCTTTCGTCATGCATGGTATAGTGCTCGCTTCTCATGTGGTCATCGAGCGTGTCCGCTCTCTTCCAAAAAGGCAGATCGCGCCTGAAATCGTATGCCTCGTGTCGAAAAGCGGACGAACTGCCCAAGTGAAGCCGACAGGTAGCGCGCGTTTCAGCATTTCTTGTCTTTCTCATTATGCGTGGACTGGAGAGTCTCCTCTCGCTGTCTCCGTCAAAAATTCATGATGACTTCCGCTGCACAGGGCGGGTGTGACAGGCGTGACGGCGTTTCGGCCCCCGTTGGTAGCATTGGTAACGCTGCCGATCGATTCGCTTGGACGACGCCTCTGCCTCGAGGCCGGACTCGAGGCTTCCGATCCTGCTCAACGTGTACGTACAGGCTCTGTGCATTCAACCACTCATTATCGACTTGCTTTTTTTTCTTTACTGGTGTCGTTGCTCGTTCATTATGGACTTAAATTCACCTCCAGTCCTGGTCGATCTCTCTGCTATACCCATCAACGAGACGGACATACGCTTCCACGTTGACTATAACGCTCTCCGGGCTCCCACCCCTGGCGTGTTGGATAAGCTCTGGCAAGGGTGGTCGTCGACGTTGCCCCACGACTCGATGTCAAGCGGCTGCAGGCTTTTTGCCGAGCCGAAGGCGTATATTCGCTGAGCCGCAGGCGTATATTCCCTTCAACCAACGGTGAGCTGCCGTAGTGTACCCAGTGTGCGGGTGGGGCTGACTTTAGACTTGATCCCGACACATACCGGCCCCCTCCGGAAGGCTCCGCAAAGGTTCCAGGACCTTCGCAGAGCGCCCGAGGCCAGGCCAACAGATTGGGCTATGTGATTCTGCTGGGCAGGATGAAGTCTATCATTGGCGGATACTTCCTACGCAGCATCCTTGTCCCGCCTTCCAAGAATCCAGGCAAGATTCGCGGTATCAAGGAGGCCGTTTCGGAAGCGGAGAGGTTCAAGGACACTGGTAACGAGTGAGTACTCATGATGCGGACAACAGGAGACGCGAGCGCTTGCGTTGTGATCGCTGATGCGCAGAGAATATCGGTCAGGCGCATACTCGGCGGCTCTGCATTTTTGTCTTCGAGCCCTCATAGCCCTCGTACCGTTCAACGCGGACGCGTCGATCATGACTCATGCCCAAGAGGAAGAATGCGGTATCGCTCGTGTGTGAGTGTTAAATCTTGGTCGCATCTTCCACAACCATCGCTCACGTCAGGGAGATCGCGCTCATGCTCAACGTGGCTCGCGCGGTGCTGGCGCTAAGAGGGGGAATCGTACACGACACCGAATGGTCTGGTGCGATATGCCTTGCGCTAGTCAGTCACATCTACCAGCACCCGTTCGCCACCGTCGGGACGAACGCAAAGACCATGCGGTACCCTTCATATGCCCCCTGACCAGCGCTGGTCGTCAGTGATCCACTCACTGCGGGGTCCATGGCGGTGATTTGGAGACTTGGGGAGGATCCCGAGGCGATCCTGACGATATCATATCCTCCGTCTGGAAACACGAGGGATGCTACAAAGGATATTTGGACATCAGCTCCAAGAAGGAGACCTGAGGTCCGGGGACGGATACATGAGTGCTCAGTCAGCCCCGGCTGTGCTGTATTACTCCCTTCGAGTCCGCCGTGCTGGCAATCTTACGGTCCCTTTGGTCACGCTGTGCAGGACTTTGCGCCACGCTTCTGTCTGACTGGGCCCGGGCCGTTATGGTAAATCACTTTGTACAGCGCCTGTACGCTTTATGCAATTGCTTGGGCGTGCTTTCAAAAGCAATCTTCCCGACTTCACAGCAGGGTCGCTGCTCGCTGCATCGCCTATACATGCACTACACTGCTCGCCATTGCATCCAGTCAAATTCAATCCTCGTAGTCTCGGTTGCAACACTCCAGAAGGCAATCTCTCCAGCACCACCGGCTCGACACCGGACGGCCGGCTAGTCGGATTCGGTCGACATGTTGTCGTCCTCTTCGTCGTCCTCAACCTGTCACTCAGTACATTGGTACATACGTAGATGCCGGCGATCACTCACATCGCTTGGAGGATACTACCGTCAGCATGTAGCCTGACGTCGCTAGCTACACGCCCACTCACGTCATCATACGTCATTCCAGGGGTGATGCACTCTCGGATGCTGACCATCTGGGCCTTGTACGCGGCGTGAGACGGCCCAGTGATCTCGAGCATGTCCTCCACAGCTGTCGTCAGCTCCCGCCTCGTCAGGTTCATGAATGATTGCCGCGCCTACCGGCAAGAGCTGCGTTGCCGGCTGCGTCGGAGAGCTCCCCTTCTTCCTATCCGTCAGCGTAATCTTCTGTACAAAACCGCTCTGTCTCGGCGTACCCAGAGGAGGTAGAATTCCATGTAGATGGCATCGAACCATTCGGCGAAGGCAACCCTGGATGTGAGCCTGCAGCGCTGGCACCCGTGTTGGGGACTCGATTAGCTATGCGTAACTCACATGGCGTCGGAGTTGCTGCTCCCTCCGACGGCCCAAGCGGTGTCCAGTCGAGACGAGGCGTCCTCGAAGTTATCCTTGAGCGCGCCGTTTCTGCCGTAGAAGTCGGCCATTGGATGGTATGAGCTCGGTCGGTCAAGGACAAAGCGGCACTATAAGAGTGGGTGATGTGAAGAGTTCCACAGTCTGTTGAGCACTTAGCAGAAGCGAGGGTGATACGGGGTGCAATGAAGAGCGCGTTCGGACCTGATAAAGGCATTGTCGCCATTACACATGGTGAATGACATGAGAGGGGGCGCTGCGGTCTCATAGCGACCTAGAAGCCTGTGCACAGCCCGAAGCATGACGGAGCTGTCCTTATTGTCGGTGACGAAGATCGGAGAGGGCGCCGAGGTACTCCAAGCCCGATACACCGGCGTGAGCCCTGAGGCTCACCGCTTGCGTGAAGAGATCAACTTTGGCCAGAAGCCACTTAGCGTTGTGTGGACCCCCGTCGATCATTCTGCCAGGTTTCATTTGACCGCCGAGTACAAATTGACCTCATGGTGCCTCTCACTCTACCGCTTCCCTCTCCCTAGACCGCGTGCGTAGCTGGAAGGAATATGCGATCAAAGTGGGAGACGGCTTCGACACTGACTCGCGGCTCTCAGGAGCTCGTTTCATCCTGCATATGTCTCCGGAGAACGGCCTGCCGACGCCGTTTGCGTTTCGTCCGCCCACGGCCCCGAGACTGCATCCGCATGTTGGAGATACTTTGAGCTCTCACGCGTTGAGCGAAGAGCCCGTCAGGCATGTGTGTCGCCATCAAAGTCATTCATTATACATCGAGGACCACAGCACCCGCCACCAAGCACCCAGGGTCAGGCGGGACTCGACAGAGCTAACGATTCAGGAAGAAGTCCTCCTTGTCTTGTCTAGCGGAGATGTACTTAGCTCCCCCGCATCTTCATAGTTCTCCCCTACCGCGCGACTAGTAACGAGAACGGCAGAAGGCGGATGGCAATCATTCATGGGATAATCTACCTTCGTTTCACTCGCTTCGTAGCGTTTCCGGATCCTCCCGGTCTTTCTGATTCAGCAAGAGCGCTCCTCGGGCACCATCAAGGCATCTCATTGTCGTCATCCTCGGGCAGCTCCGGATACTATCATCAGCCAAGGACCTCTCAAGCCTGTCACACCTCACATCTTCCCAGTAGCCATCCGGCTGCAGATGCTCCCGGAGGTTTCGGATATCCTCGACATGGCCGTCGTGCCAGTGAGGGACGCGTTCGAGCGCAAGCATCGCGGCGCAGGCTTGGCGTGCGATGGGAAATATCGGATACAATTCGTGTGCGAGTGAAGGTCGTCGAGGTGCGGCGAGGTGAGGCGAGGCGAGCCGTGATCAGTCAACGCGACGTGGGCTCATCGCGGACATACCCTGAAGAACGATGTCCTTCGTCTCCTTCTCGAGCTTCTCTTCGTACTGTACGTTAGCCACTAGCATCAAGAGCCATTCCAACCGGAGACGGCTCACGATGATGTCTAGAATCCTCTCAGTCAGCAATCGGAAGTCGCGGTCGAAGAGCTTGCTGTCGGTCAGCGTTCGTTCATTGCCTAGCGATGCTTTTGTCGACTCTTCGGGCCAGACTCACACCCCTCTGGTTCCTTGATTGCCTCCACGTCCCCAAGACCTCTCAAGATCTCTCGGAGCCGCCATGCACTCCCTCACGATCGCCGCATTCAGCTTGGCGAAGTCGCGACGCTCGCCTTCGCCCCATCCAGCCGAGGTTGGCGCTGTGCGTTGCCCGGGAGCAGCGGACGGCGGACCGTGTCGGGACATGATGAGCGGTCCGAGCTTTGTGTTGACTCAGACTGAAGGGCAGCTCCAAAAGCCAAATTCTGTAGCGCAGACGTAGTATGGGTTGCTACACAGATGAAGGTCCAAGCTTGAGTCGTTCAACGCCGTCTTTGGTCCTTCCTTTGAAGTCCCGCCTGCCAGGTGCCAACGAAGGGTTCCCGTTTGTAATTGCTCTCGGAAGTTGTCATTACAAAGCTGAAACGAAGTGTATTTGCTATTAGCATACAGTCGATCGGCTCACGCCACTTATCGACCGCAACAGCAGTCACGATCAACCTTGCAGCTGCAGTGCATGCATCCGCTCTTCACACTCATGTGATGTTGCATATATGGCGCTCCGTGACGCTCCAACCCGAACCTGTATCTCGTCTCACGCCGTCTGCCTCAGGCATGCATGAGTCCAGTCACAGTGCTCGTGCGCCGGTTCCGCGGGATCTTTCTTCTTCCAAGCCTCCAACGCTGTCTTCCTCGACTCGAAGCGGCTGATCTGGGCATGATTGAAGCAGGCGCGGTGCTTATCCAATGCCTCTTTATGCACTGCTGATCAGACAGCAGAGGAGGCGCTGGTAACCAGCCTCCGTGGACTCACACTTCATTCGCTTGACATCGCCACCAAACGTCGCGTGAGGGTGGTGTTCGAGGCAGGTCATGGCACCGATAAAAATCGACATCCATGCTCGTGCCGCCTTCTTCCTGCCTGCCGCTGCCTTGTTCGCGGTGGTCATGAGATTGGTGAGCAAGTTCTCCTCGCTGACGTCAGCAGCCTCGCCCAGACCTATTCGCTTCAAAGCCGCCCACATCTGTCGCAGTCCCGCTGCGCCGCTCTCCTCGAACGTCATGATGGTGTTGTCCGAGCTGGAAGGGACGAGAACAGCCAGACCGAGGAGATACGCTTCGACGGCTGCGCCGTACTTCTGCGCCTCGACCAGCCTGGGACTTAGCCTGCGCATACCCTGTAGCTCACTTGTTGGCGTTCTCCTTGTGCGTATTAGCCTGCGCCACGGCGTCTTCAAGAGTGTGAGTCGTGTCTCGGAGCTTGGTGTGTAGTAGATCCAGAGCGCTGCTTTGTTCAAGCGAGTGGCCAAGAGAGGCCAGAATCGACGGGACGGCGATGAACAGGACCATCCGGGAGTGTCGAAAAGCCTGGGCCACATGCGCCTGGAAGAGCTCGATGTCGTGTGGAATTTTCGGTAGCGGCGACTCTTCGTACGGGTCAATTCTAAAGTCAGCTCATTCACTGCACGTCGCTAGGAGGCCCAAATTCAGCTTGCCGGGCAAGAAAATCGACGATCGCCTTGTACGCGTCGGTCCTGTCCTCGAGATCCCACATTTGGAGATCCCAGGCGTTGTACAGCTTGTGGATGGTAGAGTCGCTCATATCCTTCAACTCATCGTACGAGATGAATAACGGGAGCATGACCGAAGACATGTCGACTGAGACATACGCCAGCAAGGAGATGAGAGATAAGCGCGGCCAAACGAGGGAGTGAAGTGTGCTTTGACACGAACAGATACAGTGCGAACTGGTTGTGTGGCGTGGGTCCTTTGGCCCCCGGGCTTTGCGGCGATCCCTCGACGACGCTCTTCAGGTCGCGCCGGCACACTGTTCATCACAGGGCAAGGTCATCTTGAATCGCGTCCCCTCGACGAAGTTGTTCAAGCTGAATTGCAAGGGCAGCATGTCGCTGGATGACATGTTGGATGAGGTGATGGAGACGATTCAAATTGACCTCTTCAGATCTGGGTCACAGATAAAGCGTCCTCGTTACAGCCTGAACCTACGCACCGCCGTCTCGCCGGTTCAGCGGTCCACATCAGTACCATCTGCGAAAGAATCACACCCTCGTTGCGACGTATGCATGCTGATCGTTCTTCGTCTCGCGCCATCACATCCATCTATCTTCGCGGCACACCACGTCCCCGTCCCCGCATCGCCCGTTGAGCAGCGCCCCTCGGCATGGGTGGGCCGGCCTCCTGTGCCTGATTGTCAGCCCCAGTTCACAAACACATCTGAGCAACTCACCTCGCTCTGCGGATTCCTGACCGTCTCATCGACACTCAAGATCATGCACGCCGCGTCGACCGCCGAGCTCAGCGCATTGGTCTTGACCAGTGCCGGCTCCCACACAAACTTCTCCATGTTATCCGAAACGCACTCGCCGTCCACGTCCACACCAGCCCAAAGGTCGCCCTGCGCATGTCGCATCCGCAGCTTGTTGAGCAAGTCAGTGGCGTCCAGACCGGCGTTGTCGCAGATCTGTCGGGGGATGATCTCGAGGGCCTTGGCCACGGCGCCAATGATGAGTTGTTGCTTGCCCATGATCGTACGCGAGTGTCCGCGCAGGTACTTGGAGATCTCCATCTGTCGTGAGTTACATCCACGACCAAGGGAGAGCGCGACTCACCTCGCATGCTCCTCCACCAGCAACGACCTGGTTGTTCTTGATCGCCCGCTTGACGATCATGATCGAGTCGTGCAGACTTCGCTCCACCTCCGCGATGAACTGCTCGGCACCTCCTCGCAGGATCAAAGTGCACGTCTTGGCCTGCGGGCAGTCCTCGAACAAGTTGAACCTCTCTCCTCCAATCTGCTTCTCCTCGAACTTGCCGCACTCTCCGAGGTGGTGCGCTTCAATGTCAGACGTCGTGGACTGCACCGAGCCTCCGACGGCTTGCGTGACTCGCTTGAGGTCGTCGGCCGTGACTCGTCCAGCGCAGAAGATATCTCGGTCGGCAAAATACTGCGTGGCGAGATCTCCGATGGGCAATTTCGACAGGACAACCTTGGCGCCAGTGTTGACGATCGCCTCGAGCTTGCGGTAGATGATCGACCACTCCGCATCGACGATAGCCTGGTACTCTGACACCTCGTTCACTCGCACCTCCGCATTGTCCTTCTCCGCCTTAAGCTCGAGCTCGACGTTCAGACACAGGACCTTCGGGTTCTTGAACGACTTCGGCTGTTGCTCGAAACCGGCGTACGAGAAGGTCTTCTTGAAAGCCACGCCGCGAATGAGCAGACTCTCCTGCATTCCACCTCCCGGAATCTTCTTCACACCGATGAGAGACTCGTCGAGGTCGTTCTGGTCGAGAGCGAGGACGGCGTCGACGGCCATGGCGGCGAAGAAGGGAGTCTGGGAGTGAATGAGCTTGGAGGACATGGAGGTGGCAGCGCATTTGAGCAACAGATCTCGGAATTTGCTGCGGGTGAGCGGAGCGCGCAAAAACGTTTGTACCGCGACTCACGCAGCATCCGACTTGTCTATTGACACAGCAATTTCCTTGATCTTCCTGATCGCCTGCGGGTGAGCGGCTGTCCGGTGAATCAGCGAGAATGCACACCAGGTCTCGGGCTGCTCGCAGACCCTTGATGATGACGTGCACTCCGACACCCTCCTCGATGTACGGCTTCACCTCCTTGAGGATCTCGGCAGCACTGCACGTGAGTTCCGTGCTCACACGGTCAGCCGCTGGACTTACAGCAACGTCACACTGGTCGTTCCGTCACCGACCTCCGCATCCTGAGCTCGAGCAATGTCAACCAACGTTCGCGCGGCGGGGTGAACAATGTCGAGGAGCTTCAGGATAGTTGCGCCGTCATCTGAAAGTAAGCTTTGATTGCCACTAAGTGCCAAGCTAGCTTACTTGAGATGGTAGCCAGACCTCGCTCGTCCACGATCAACTTGTCCATACCCCGGGGCCCGAGCGTCGTGGCGATAGTCTGAGCGACGGCGATACACGCCGAGATGTTGGAAAGCAGCTGCGGTGTTCCCTGGGAGGTGTCGGTACCCTCTGCACACGGTGTCAGCTCTACTTAAGGACGGATCAAGTTCAGTCATAGCGTACCTCGAAGGAGCACAACCGTAGGTTGCTGGATAGTCAGTCGACATCTCCGACGCGGCAATGTATCCAGCACGTACCATTTGCGGTAATCTTCCCTGCATTTTTGGTATCCTTCCCCGAGAGTCTTGCTATGGAGATGAGGATGAGTGGAATGTGGTTGAAAGCTATAGAACAGCCTGGTGGTGGTGGAGGCGTCTATAATCTCTGAACTTCGAGAATTGGCATGGCGCAGCGCGAACGCGTCGTGAAGCTCTTCTGACGTGGCGAATTTGATACCACCATCGCCCGCTTGGCCTGGCTGAGCTTTGGTTCCGCTCCGCACTCGCTCTAACCGGGAGTGGAGGGCGTCCGTCCTTCTTGCGTACGGAACATACGGACTTGCCATAACATATATTTGCGCCCATAGCTCTTTGCGATCACTCAATTAGGCATCGCTCCCTGACGAATTGACAGCCCTCTCATCGTGGTGCTAGGACCCCACTAAGCTCAAAGCCATGGCGCAAGCGGCAGATGTCGACCTCGATCACATCCTCTGGGCTATGCCCGAATGGATCGAGGTAGGTTTCATGTGACTGCCCGCAGTCATACCATCACAGCTGATACAACAGTATATGCTTCCCAACAGGACTATCACCACACCAGACGAGGCGTGAGCTGGTCCCAGGCGATACCGGTGTAATTTTGTCTAACGTACAGTTTAGACTACTTCGCCATGTCCCCGTTCTGGAATCAGCAGTCGAATAACCACACTCTACGCGTCCAGACGGTTGTGCAGCAGTCGATGGACCCGAACTTCAAGTATGGGCACGCTGAAGAGAAGCTGTATGTCGTGTCAGCGCCCTTAACTGATTGCAAGCTGACAGCTTAGCGCTCTGCACCGATTCAACGCGGGCTTCGAATACGTGATAGGCCATTCGAATCCTCCGAACCTATATGTCGTGCATCGGAGAGATGTGGGAGAGGATGGAAAGCGAGACAACGTCACTGGTGTCTGGTTTATCCTGGACGAGAAGATCTACCCTTCGCCGAACCTGTACGACGTCATGGCCAATCGCCTGGTGCGTCGAAGCGTTCCGCTGAAGGTGAATGTACAACTGACCCAGCAGAAGAACGCCTCTTTCCTGATCGGGTCGACATTCTCAAATCTTTCAGCCGCTCATCCTCCATCCAACCCCAGAATACATCCTTCGTGGCGTTCGCTTCCTCCGACAGATCCGGAGAGAGAGAAGTCGCAAGCTCAGTCAAGGGAGACCGACACACCTTCGGACCCGTCCTCGAAGCCCGACGAGCCGGTCCTGCCCAACTTTGCCCTCCTCAACGCTTTGCAGTCCACGCGACAAGCCCTTGCTGGCATCGACGAACTTGCCCGCGCCCCGGCGCCTGTAGTGGATCCTCACGATGAGTTGAAGCGGCTCGAGGAGGAAATGATGGGTGTTCGAGCCGGAGTGGCACCTGGGCAAGCGACGAACGCCGCCAGGTCTGTCAAGAGCATATCGATCGCGCCCTCGGGGCTTGCGGCGGACCGGGCGAGAGACTTCGGATCGAGCAAAGCGGGGACGCCGGGGGCGAGGCTATTGGGCGGTGTGGCCGGAAGGACGCCGGGCTTCGCGGCTCCTTCGCCGTTGACTTCGCAGCAGGGGCTGTAAATGCTACGCTAGGGCTGTATTTGGTGTACGACCATGACGATCTTTGATGCATCTGATATGAGGAATAAGTGGATTGCTTGAGTGGTATACACGGTGTCAAAGCCAGGACGCGGCTCGTTTCAGCTCCGAGAATATGCTGAGTTGCCCTTTTGACTTGGGACACTGATTTCATTCTTCGTGCTTCCAGCAACGACCATTATAATTCACGTGTATTCGCTTCAGTCTGGCACCAGGAGACCCACTGATGACAACCGCAATGCCGGATTCGAGGAAGCAGATTTGCGGGCGAACGAGCATGGCGGTGAAGCGCCCAGCACGATGAAACGACCTTCCAGGGGTCAGACCTGAAACAGGCCCAAACGACGCACACGCCCACCCCGTCGTTGACAGACCGACCGATGCACCGCACCGCCGATCACTAGTACTTGCCGATTGTACTCATTCCTGTGACCTTCCAGCACGCATCGTAATCGTTGCTGTGTCATTCAGCGGGCCTTTTGCAGAGCTGAGAGGCGCATTGTAGTCTTCAGCAGGCAGTCATCATACCCTCGACACGGCCCGGCGCCCCCCGATCGAACCATGTCGCTTGCAGGTGACGTGTCAATTGCTCGGCCCCTCCCTCCTTCACGGTCGAAGCGCCCCTCTTCGTTCGCCGCCTCGCCCTCACACGAAGGCCTGACGAGCGTCAACGGTGTGCTGGGTGGTCTCCGCGAACGGAGCGCGGAGGAGGTCAAAGCAGCTGATCGGCCCGCTCTGGAAGTTGCGTTGACAGATGCGTGGAGACAGCATGATGAGGTACGCCGGCGATATGTGAAATCGGAGGCTCACTGGTCATAGCTGCTCGAGCGGCTCGAGGCGCTGGAAGAAGGACGGGTTCGGCTGGAACACGAACGAGCGTGTCTCGAAGCAAGCGTGATGACCCTGCAGATGCGACATGAAGAGGCGTTGAACGAGCAGGTAAGGGCTTGTCGCTGAACTTGGCGACATCGCTGATGGTCAGTCACGGCTTGAAGCGGACCTGGAGGGGCGCGATGAGCTTCTCGACCGACTGAGGGGCCGCGCAGCCGAAGCTGAGCGGCTTCTCAGGGAGAGCGCCAAGCGGGCCCTCGAGCAGGTACGCTAGGGCGAGGATCCAGTCCAGCCTGCGTACATGTCCACTGATACACAGGAAAAGTCCTTTGAGGCGGAGAGAGAAGCGCTCCAAGCCCAAGAATCGCATCTACAGCAACGAATCCGAGCCGTAACGTCCGCCCGACCTTCGCCCGCGACGGTGCCGGACGGGCGGATCGTTGATGATCTGCAGGAAGAGCTGGCCTCGCTGAATATCTCTCACTCGACCATCCTCGCACAGCTCAACACCATAACGAAGGAAATGCACGACCTGCGTGCAACGAACAGGACACTCGCGGAGGAGAACGAGGGATGGGAGTTTCTCTTGCGCGAACGTACTCTGAATGGTAAAGTCCGCGAAGGCGGTTTACTCGCGCAGCGGGGGGACGGGGAGCGGTATGAACCGGAGGGCAGCCATCTGAGCGTGCTGGATGAGCAAATGGAGATGGATGAACTGCATTCGGATCTCGATGCGCAGAGTCCCATCCTGGAAGACGGCCAGGCGTTCGCTCGGGATCTCGACGGCGCGATAATAACTCGCTCGCCGGAAGGTGAACACCTCGCTCCCCCCGAGCGTAGGAAGCCGAAAGGAGAGAATCTTGGCGATTTGCCGGTAACGGGCAACGGACTCGATTTGGCAGCAGAGCTGGGGCGCGCGGAGGTCGACCTGAATGGGAACGAGATGCGGCGGCTGGGTAAGGGGGATGAGGGCGAAGGTGGGCTTATGCTTTGTTGAGCCTTTGCGCTAACAGTAGCACTCCGAGCCGAGGTCAAGAACCTGCGGGAAGAGAACAAGGCTTTGACGCTATACTGCTCGAAGGTGGATCGACTTGATGCCCTCTGAGCTTGGCAATGCTGATGGCTAGATCATAGACCGGATTATCGCTCAAGAAGGATTCGAACACATCCTCTCTGTTGATTACAAGACACGCCGGATGGGCACTCGATCGGCATCAGGCGGGGGGCGAGGCAGCCTCCAGGATATCACCAACGCGATGCAAGTGGATGCTGCCCCCCGCCAGATGCTCCAAGGCAGTCACATGCCGGCTACAACGGTGGCTAAAGAGGAGAAAAAAGCGCGACCGCTCAGCATGTTGGGGCGAGCGATGTCCGGATCCGCCGACAGGGCCACGGCGACTCCCATTGAGGCGCCCGCGGCGGATGCGAAGGAAGGAAAGGCGGAGAAGAGGGTAAGCTACGTCTGTCAGGACTGGCTTCCAAGCTTATGGTAGGCCAGAAGAGGCTTCTCTCTTGATTTCCGGTCGCTCGGCTTTGGATCCTCCTCCGCCGCGTCCACGCCGACCGAGCCAAAGACCAACGTCGCGCTGAAGCCTCTCACGCTGCCGTCCAGGGCGACACCGGTCGCGGTGTCGGCTAAGACCGTTCTCGGCCGACGATTGGAGAAGCATGATGAAGACGAAGATGACCGGAGGGAGAGGCACCACCTGGAAGCGACGTTGAAGCTGATGGGGGTGGACCGAGGCTCAACTTTCTCGGACAGTACCGCGAAGAATGGCGCGCAGGGCAAGAAGCTCGTCAAAACCCAGTCGAGATATGCGCATTCGGGCGAGGAGCGCGAATCTCTCATACAGCCATCTCGACCGGTCTCGGGTGAGACCTCGGGGAAGAGTACGCCGCTGTCGCGACTATCCTCCGTGCTGGGCACCAGCGATTCGCCCGTGCATACTCTGTCGCCTGAGCTCACAGGCCGAACGGATCTACCCCCAGACTTGGCGGCCGAGGCGGTCCTAAGAGAGTTCGACCTGCGAGAGGCAAAACACGTCAAGGCGCTTAGCAAGGGGAAGGTGGCCAGCGGGTATACGAGCCCTCCGCCGGGAAACGTACGGCGACCGAGCGGCAGTAGGCGGATCGCAAGCGGGGGAAGCAACAGGTCGAGCGGCCAAGGGTTTGAGGTAGAGCGGAAGACCAATGCGTCCCCCCGAAAGGGGCAAGCGGATGAGGAAGGCGAGAAAGTCCGGCAGAGCGGGAGTATCAGTACACTGTGGAGTATGGGTAGCAGTGGACCGAACAGCCAGGAGATCCCGCCGAGGTAGCTGAGCATGACTTTACGAATTTACATTTCGTCGTTACGATGCATTCATGGACATGATGGGTATGGTGCGTGCGAGGTATGATGATCGTGAGGCATGGCGGGACACGGTCATGAAGATGTTTGGACGGCTTTGAAGCGCTGGTAGTGAGACTTGCACTTGGCTTCGATTGTTTCTTGGTACGTTTCGGGCAGGGTATCGACCGGTCGGCCTGCCGTCAGTGTGGACCCGTCGCGGACGCATATGAACGATGCAGACTACACGGATGACTTACCGGGGTTTCCCTCCCACACTGTCAGGCTTGGGACAACAGCACCTTCGGGCAAGACGGTGTTCGGGCGGATCACCGCGAGATCTTTGATGATGGCAAACTTGCCCTACTCGTGAGCTTGTCATGATACATGCGAGGCAGGCAGCTTACGATGATGCAGTTCGCGCCGATCTCTACGCCCATGCCGATCTGTGCTGCCTCGACGATGCAGTTCTCAGCGACGAATACGCAATCGGTGATCCGAACGGGGTAGAACGTGAACTGCCTTTGGGTCAGCCCAACTCCTGGCACGCCTGACCATGCGCACCCCTTATACATCTTGCCCGGGGGCCGGATGATGGATCCCTCGCCGATGTTGCAGTAACGCCCCATGGATATCACGACATGTTGCCCGGCGGTCGATCGACGCAGGTCACCCCGCAGTATGGCGCCTGGGGTCAGTGGGACCAGTGACAGGGACGATGTGAGCGGCGCACGAACCATTCTGGATGATGGACTTGCCGCCGAGGATGATATTGGATGCACCAGCGATGGTGGCTTTACGGGACACCTTATCTGAGAGCTGTTAGTGCAGGCCGGGTGGGAGAAACAGCAAGCAGGACATACTGCCGGTGTCGGTTTCTGCTCGTCAGCTCGAAGCCGTGGAGGTGCAAGGAGCTAACCTATGTATGTGCCCTTCTCGTATGTTATTGGCGGGTCAAACGCCCCCATACTGGCGCGACGGCCTTGATCGTAAGCTGATTATCGGGTGAAGATGAAGCAGGATGTCGATCATGACTGCCCGCGTTCCGCATTGACGTTGACGCGACTGTCCGTTCGGCCCAAAGTCAATGACTGCCGGCATCGGCCAACGAGCAACCTTACGACAACATACCCTCATCTCACATTTCTTGCTCAAGCGCATACAAACATGGCGCTGGTGGAGGCAGTCGCAGGCCCGTCCGGCTCGTCGGAGCAGTACAGCGACGCCGATGTCAAGCAGCAAGTGCTTGCCCGGCTTTCTACGTCCTTCCCGGATGGTGCGTCGATGGACGAGTCCAATGGTCGCTCCGCTGAGCGCAGCTACCTCTCTTTCCCGCCACGCGGAGATCCACGCCAAGCTGCAGTTGGAGATCATGGACGTCAAGGAGGAGGTGGCCCGGCTGAAAAATGAGCTGCGGAGAGATCAAGACCCAGGCAAGATGTCGCGGATACAGTCGCAGATCGGGGTGAGTGTGCTTCGAGTTAGGGATGCCGGTCTATGTTGGGCTCCATGTTCGGCTAGTGCATGGGTGCTAAACAGATCATTAATACCCAGGAGCTCATGGAGCAAATCAATGTGATACGCGAGAAGGCTGCCGAGGCGGAAGCGATCGTCAAGGCGATCACGGGGGACATACAACGCCTGGATGTTGCCAAGCGGAATCTCACGGGGGCGATACAGACGCTGGAGCGGTGGGCGATGTTGAGTGCGTCCATTATTGTGGGATCCCGAACTTGGCGCGGGAGCTGACAATAGAACAAGCGCATGCGCAGTTGCAGGAGCTGTTGCCGACGAAGCGGTACAGGGAGATGTCGCAGGCGTTGTCCGTGAGTCTGGCGAGCCGTGCGCTGCCCGAGGCAGAGCTACGTTGACGCCAGGCCGTGGTGCATCTGTTGGCGCCTCTGAAGCAGCTCAGCACGATTCCTGACGTCGCTGCGGTATTCAAAGGTGCCGAGGCTGATCGCCTGGCGGTGCAAGAGAAGGTAGCAGGGGAGATGGAGATCTTGTAAGTCCCACGATGTCACTACATTGCACCGGGCAAGAGCTCACACTGCAGCTTCAAGAACAGCCCGAGCCAGCTGCCAGATCTGAACGTAGTGCAGGAGGTTTGCCTGTGTATTGACGCGCTTGGCGGGGATTTCAAGTGAGATCGCACCTAAGCAATTTGAGACACGACGCTGACGGGCAGGACCCACATAATCGAGCGGTATCTGCAACTGCAGCTAGCAGAATACCGAAGGATTTTCCGCTCGACCGATGAGGTGAGATCCGTATCACTCAGCCAGGGCCATGGCTTATGCGCAGGCCGGACAGCTGGACAATGTGCCGAGGCGATACGCATGGTTCCGCCGTGTCCTGAAACACCACGACGAGGAGGACGCCCAGCTATTCCCGCCATCGTGGGAGGTCACGCGGCTGCTCGTCGCGAGCTTCTCGGAATACACCAGAGCGGACCTCTCCAACGTCCTTGGCAAGGGAACGCCGGCTGTGTCAGTCCTGCTTGACGCGCTGCAGAGCACGCTCGACTTCGAGGCTTCCTTCGTCAAGCGATTCGATCAGCCGGTGCGTTCCACTTAGGGAACGATGTTTTATTCTGATGCCAGTTCGAAGACATCACCGCGGGGGGCCCGCAGAACCAGGCGCTGGTCAAGTGGACCATCTCATCAGTATTCGACAACTACTTCTCCGTCTACGTCGATGCGCAGGATCGGTAAGCTGCAGTGCAGTCCGGGCCGGAACCGCAGCTGACAGCTGACACATAGGGCTATTGCTGATATGCTTCTGCAGCATCGCGGTGCCCGCTCGAGAACATCAATGGAAGGCGCAATGCACGAAGACTCGGACACCCCCGCGCCAACCGTCCTGCCCTCGTCGACCGAGCTCTTCTACTTCTACGGCCAGACGCTGGAGCAGTGCGGGAAGTACACAACTGGCGAGCCGATGAAGAAGCTGGCCAATGTGTTTTCGCGATACCTCAAAATCTATTCTGGTAGGTTGCGGTGTGGTCCGGCTTCAGCCTGTATATCTTGCTGATGATCAGATGATGTACTGCTTGCTAGCATGAAGAAGTGAGCCGGTGTAACCATGTTTGTGGTCAGAGCTGACGTATCAGGCCGGACTTTACGCGCCGTTCCTTCGAGGGTCAAGCAAATCTCCAAGAGGTCCGAACGGCCTGCATAGTGCTCAACACCGCAGAGTACTGCCAGACGACCTCGTTGCAACTGGAAGAAAGGCTCAAGGATAAGATCTCGCCGGATCTCAAGGACGACATCTCCTTTGAACCGGAGCGAGAGAACTTCTCCGCGTGAGTTCGACATGCTCATCTCTCGACTCCTGCTGACCCACAGGGTTATGACGCAGTGTATCACGGTCATTCTGCGCGAGCTCGAAGGCGCCTGCGAACCAGCATTCGCGGCTATCCTCAAAACGCCCTGGATGCATCTCGAGAATGTGTCCGGTCGGTCGGCGTACATCGTCGACCTGGTTGGGAGCATCAAGCAAATCGCCGAGGTCGTTCGGGCTCGGCTCGAGTCGAAGAAGTACATCCGGAACTTTGCCGACAAGGCCGTAGGGTGCGTACGGAGATAACGTCTCAAGATGTGGGCTTACGGCAGGGTGGTTATACTGCGCTTTACGCAGAGCGTGATTAAGAGCCGGCCGCTCAAGAAGATCGGCGCGGAACAGATCTTGCTGGATGTTCAGGCGGTCAAGGCGTGTCTCCTGGATTTGCCGGAGCCGCACCCAGAGAACGGATCGACGGTGTACACGAAATATGTCACGAAGAACACGGGACAGCTGGAGACTATGTTGAAGGTTATTCTCGCGCCAGACGTGAGTCATGATCGTAACGCTGATACCGAGCGGGCAGCATGCTAATGGATAGGATCCACCAGAGGGGTTCGTGCAGAACTATTGTTTGCTCATCGGTGATCGGTCATTCAACAACTTCCAGAAGGTGTGTCGCAGTTTTTGCCGTCGAATCTGAGTCTGATGGCAGATTCTCGATCTGAAGGGTACGCCTCGCGGCGATCAACAACGCCTGTTGGACATCTTTTTGTCTGTCACGTCGACGAACGACGACCTGTCAGATACGTCCTTCCTCACTAGCCTGGACATGGACCCGGCTGGCGAGCGGATGGTCACTTCGCCCTCGTCCACGGCGCTGTTCTCACCGACCAACACTCCCGGAGGTCTACCTGGCCTGCTGGCTCGGGCGGCAAGCGGTGATGGTGGAATCGGGGATACGCCGAAGGCGTTCGGAGACTTGCGGAGATTTGTCAGCTTCGCAAGGGGGAGGGAGTAAATGTATAGCGATGATGGGCCGGCCGTCAATCCTTGCTCGCTTGCTTTTTGAGTCTACAAGGGGTTTTGCGAACGCATCGATCCCGCACTCGCGTTTTGAGTCCTCCCGTCTCCGCGCTGGATCCTTTGGGCAGCAGTCGCTCACATGGCGATGCAAGATGAAACGCCGTACCTCTCAAAAGGGGGACTGCGACTGCGATCTCCTGTTGCTGCATCACATCGCGACACAACATGAATGTGTCACTCTTATCATGAAGCACACCCCCGTGCCTGTATTGCCGGGTCAGGCGGATGAGAGCCAGCGGAAACGGAGGTATTGTCCGTCTGGTCCGGAAGGAGCCCGATCTGCAATGTCTGGTCCAGCATCGTTGCCTGTGCGAAAACCCGGTAAAGCGCTTACTTGGTGGTCACTGCGAAGAGAAGGGACGCGTGTGGGATGCGCAGCTCGACTTTTGATAGACCTATCAACCTCGGACCCGGGAGGCGAAATGCCACCGAAGCTTTGCGACGTGTGGCTTGGGACCCTGGGAAGACGTTGGTCGCGAGGCTTGACGTACACGACACGCCCAGCGAGCCTGCCGAGACACGCGGGAGGTTCTCCTTGCCTCGTACATGATGTTTTCGCAGAGACGTCATTGACTGCACAGCGATGAATCTCTCTACCCGAGCGGCTAGGTAAAATAAAGCTGTCCAGAGGG
The DNA here is from genome assembly GCA_000442785.1 of Papiliotrema flavescens NRRL Y-50378. Taxonomy (NCBI): domain Eukaryota; kingdom Fungi; phylum Basidiomycota; class Tremellomycetes; order Tremellales; family Rhynchogastremaceae; genus Papiliotrema; species Papiliotrema flavescens. The sequence goes on from CAUG01000460.1 coordinate 84,213, forward strand.
CTGAAACATTGACGGGAATCCGGGCAGCAATTACAAATGCGCGGTTCCGATGTCCGGACACGCGATTCTGCGCTGCGCAGGCAGTCGCTGCATGGCCCGAGGTCGTCGACTTGATTGCTATATACAGTTTTGCCTCCGGGCATCTCGGTCGTGCGACCTGCGAATAAGAAATACAAATACAGACACTTTCACTCGTGTGTCAAGCGGTGGTGAGGCGTTCTACTCCCGCTCAAGCCGGTGCTCGGTCGAGCAGACGTCATGCGTCATCATCGGTGTCTATTCGGCGTCCGCGAAATCAGGCCTTGCATTCTCGTTTTCATGCTCGCCCGGCATCATCAGGGCGTCAGGGAGATCTGGGCAGGGTGGGCAGACCCCGATCAGGGCAGGGCAGGGGAGGATTGCGTAAGGCGATCGTTTGGAGTGGGAGGTCGGATTACGAATATGGACCGACGTGCATGTGTATTTGTTGTATTTGTGATGCTGATGCATTACAATTCGAAAACAAGCGTGGAAATTCGCCGAATGATACAGGCTAATAGGCCAGGGTTTGGGTTGGAAGAGGTTACCCTGAATCTAGACGCATCACCCACCGAGGAACGCAGCTGAGCGCAACAGCGCGAACGAGCCAGCAGCCGTCGGCCAGAGTGGAGCTCTCCTCAACGCTGCACCGAATCCCACTTTCTTCACTCTCTTTCAGCTCTTGCACCTGCGTCCAGATTCTTGTTATACTCCATCGGGCCTCGATACCGGACCAGCACAACTTCGAATACTTGGGGCCGCAGATTCGAACAAACTGCGGAGTTTCACTTACCCATCGATCACCCGTCGACGGAACCGCTTCATCGTCTTCATTTGCGAGCTGGGCGAGACACGGCATCTCGGATCATTGAAAACGTCTGATCCACCGCGGTGACCTTGTGCTGAGACGACAACTTCCCTCCGTTCCAGCAAACAACATCACTCGGCAATTCCCCCGAGAATCACTTGGTGGCTTATCAAAGGAGGACGACGGCATCCCGACCTGGCGCGGGAGACCTTCACGGAAAGGGGCGTTAACGCCGACTTGCTCTTTGGCATCAGTCCCACGGTCAATCTCGTCTGCGCAACCCATCCTTCCGCTCCTTGAGGCCCTTTCATGGTGGTGCTGGCGAGTTGAAATCTTCCGTGAGTGCACAGGTCGGGTTCTCGTGGGGACGCTCTGATCCGCAGGTAATGACTGACGAGGGCGACGGCGCGCCTCTCCGGCCTGGCAGCCCTGCCGCCGGCAAACCGACCCGCTCAACAACCCCCGCTGCCGTCGTCCATTCTTCTGCTGCATTCCTCCATCACCTGCACCATGGCCCTTCGTCTCACCATATAACCCTCTCAGCATCCGCCAGTCGAGGTGGCTCCGCACCGAACAAATCCCCACGATCCATTTCCATTCCGCTCGAACCCACGGTCGTGGAGCGAAACAAACCGACCGACGGACCCGCCGGACAGCCTCATTTGTCTCGACAAGATTCGACCGCTGGTCCATCCACCCTGCGCGGACTCGGCAGGACCAGCTCGCGGCGGGGAAGGCCAAACACCGCTCCCGCAAAGCACGACTTGTCAGATGCGGCCTTCAGCCCGGATATTGAGGACTCGCGTCGCCTAGGGGAGGAGTACGACGCAACTCCGGAGGAGCTTCCGCAGATCCTGCCAGAGGATGTTTGCGGAATGTCCCTGCCGGGAGAAGGTGAGGCCAGGGATGCCATGGAACACGCAGTAGGAGGGACGCCGCGATCAGGATCCATGTTACTCGGATCATCGGGATCCCTTGGCAAGGCGGCTGAGCCGGCTGCTTCGTCGTCCAATGTACGACCCTCGTCCTCTCCGGAGCAACTTAGCTGGAAGACTTTTGCCAAGTCTTACGCACACGGCCTGTTCGAGCCAAATCGTGTGCCAAACCCGCCCCAGGATATCTCATCGCCCATGGATCCGCCATCCGTGCACTCCTCGCCTGGCAAACGTTATGCGCCCAGTTCGGTGGCGCAGCGCAGGGCGGAAACAGCTACGAGTGCATCGTCCCAAGGCACTCTCAGCTCGACGTCAGGCAGCTCCAACACGACCTTTTCCAATACATCCTCATCGGCGCCGATTGTGTCGCACGACAAGAACATCCCTGCGCAGCAGACCTTGACAGGACTCACCTCGAAAATGAAGGCTTTGGAGCTGGAAAACCTTCCGGGCGTCAAACCTCCCGCGCCGACTTTCATGAAGCCCGACAAGCTCGCTCTCCCGTCGTATTCGCTCGCGGCTGCTACTGTCCGAATGGCTTCGTCATCCTTACGCGAGTCCGATTTCGCCCCTCTAGGCATGCCCAGTCCGGAGCGGGAGCTAATGGACCCAATGAGCTCGGTCGTTTCAGACGCGCAGGCCAACTCGAAGGACAGTCCGTCTTCCGATTCCGGCATTGGACGCTTCCCTCTCAGCCGCAGCATGTCGAGCGCCGTCGGTGCCGGCCAAATGCACGCCCCATTCTTGCCGACCATCCAAGCGAGTCCAGTCAGTACACCCAGCGAACACCCTCATAAGCGCACTGCGCCTTTGATGAACCGAGGTGGAGTGACTGCGCACCGCATCCCAGCGGCAACTGCACCGATCGAGCGAGTCGCCGAAGCGGAGTCGTCGGTGGACTACTTTGGGTCTATTGCTGCGCCACATTACGAGCGCCAGCAGAGCTCCACGTCGCATAGCTCTTCCTCGCAAACCGTGACTGAGCGGGGCACCCCGGCTGTCGGTACCTCGGCTGCCAATAAGGATTCCGCACCGCCAAGCGCAAGAGGCTCTCCGGACTTCCAGTTGCCGCCTATCGCGTATCCCCAGGATGTCGGTACCATTTTCGAGAAGGTCGGCTGGCTGGCCGCGCCGGTCCCGCCGCAGGAGCTTGAACGTAGAAAGGCCCTCTACCGTTTCGGCATTTTGCACACAGCAAAGGACATCAACTTCGACCGCATTGCGCACATGGCGAAACTCGTTTTCAACACTAAGATCGTCCTCATCGCTCTAACGGACACCGACACGCAGTGGCACAAGTCGCAGACTGGTCTAGGTGTTGATGAGGCGAAACGCATTTCCAGCTTCTGCAGTCATACCATTCTTTCCAAGTGAGTCTTGTTGTCGCGTACAATCGCTGACAGAAGAACTAATGAGCCTTTCGTTGTGCTTGACGCGCAAGAAGACTGGCGCTTCGCGAATAATCCGCAAGTTGTTGCCGCGCCGTACATTCGCTTCTATGCCGGTGCACCAATTCGTACGAGCGAAGGGCACAACGTCGGCAGTCTGTGTATCATCGACGACAAGCCACGCACCGAGTTCCCACCTCGCTCGCGCTTGATACTCAAGGAGTTCGCGGCGGTTTCGATGCGAGAGATGGAGCTGTGGCGCGACAAGCTGCAATTGCGCGTTCGGGATAAGATCCAGACGTCGATGGAGCGCTTCACGCGCGAGTGCCTGGAGATGGACGCGTCGACTGCGTCAAACGCCGAAGCGGCCGCGAAGATGGACCAAGTGTATTCGCGCGCTGCTCAACTCGTGTGCTCGACATTGGACCTGGACGGATGCTTCATACTGGACATCAGCCAATTCGAGATGACGGAGATCGAAACGAGCAGCGGCAGACAGACGGTTTTCCGGGCCGACCCGTACTCCTCGGGCTCGCAGTCGCCTGTTCTCGAGCGTACGGAGGAGTTTGGTCCGGTCAATCCGTTCCCCGTTCTGGCGACCACGCCAAGCAAGGTGCCCACTCGACCGCTCACTGCAATCGAACATGAGAAGCTGTCGTTGTTCTTGCGGGATAATCGCGATGGGCGGATCTTCGAGAACATCGCCCCAAGCTGGATCAGATATATGTTCCCTTCGTCATTGCGCTACGGCATGGGTGAGTCGCATGCGGAATATCGCGAGTGTATTTTCAGCGCTAACGGTAGTTGTGCCGGTGTATGGCGTCGATCAGCAACCGTTCGCCATGATCTGCGCATACACCTGCAACAAGGCCAAGCAGTACCTTGAGGGATATGAGCTGCAGTTCCTGCGCGCCATTGGCGTCATCATTCTCTCGGCTGTACTACGCCGCAGGATGGTCCTTGCCGACAAGACCAAGAGTATCCTAATATCGTCGGTCTCTCACGAGCTGCGAACACCGTTACACGGAATCTTGGCAGCAGCCGAGCTGCTTAGCGATACCGATCTGGACGCCAACCAGATCTCGTTCCTCAAGACGGTTCAGACCTGCGGCAATTCGCTCATCGAGACGGTCAACCATGTCTTGGACTTCACGAAGCTGAGCGGATCAACGTCGAGCACGAGTTCAACCATCAAACACGCGCGCGTCAATCTCGCGAGCTTGGTCGAGTCTACAGTCGAGGGATGCTGGATCGGTCAACGGGCGAGGTTCTTCCACGGCGATTCCGACATCGGCAGCTTCTACGCGCCGCCAGCCCCATCTGGCCTCATTCCGAAGCAACAGCGCGCCTCGGTGGGCGAGAAGCTGGCGCATGTGGAGACTGTGATTGACATTGCGCAACGCGAGAAGGGCTGGAACGTGCGATGTGACAAGGGCGGTCTGCGTCGGGTCCTCATGAACCTTGTCGGCAACTCGCTGAAGTTTACCAAGGTGCGTGTTTTTCACTTGCGTCGATATTTATGCTCACAACTAGGACGGATACGTACAAATCACCCTCAAGGAGCTTCCGCATTCACCCGGGTCGAAGAAGATTCCAATCGAAATGGCAGTAATCGACACCGGTAAAGGTATCAGTAAGGAGTTCCTCAAGGAGCATCTTTTCCATCCATTCTCGCAAGAGAATCCGCTCCAAACGGGTACCGGTCTTGGTCTCGCCATCGTCAACAGTATCGTTCGGTCCGACAGCGTCAACGGCAAGGTCGATGTCTGGTCGTCGGAAGGCATGGGCACTGAGATTCGGGTGTCTTTTGAGGTGGACGTGATTGAGGATGACGATGACTCGGTGTCGAGTTCTTCATCCGTCGTCTCGCAGAGTCCCACGCCGGGTCGAGGGCACTCGGTCTCGCTCTTGGGCTTCCACACCGAACACCGAGGTCATATGCTCAACCTCGAGGTGCTGAGCACTTACGCCGCCGCCTGGCAGTTTGAGCTGAACAGCGAAGGGAACGGGGATGTACTCATCGTCAACGACGACGAAGACATCCTGGATGAGGTGCACGCATCTGGTCGACCGATCATCTACATCACGTCGGGGCGACGTGGCCGGGCGGCGACCATCCGCGAAGCTATCAATCGCGCTGGCGGATCCTGTCAGATCTTGTACAAGCCTATCGGTCCGTCTGGATTCCGTGGGGCGTTGGGTCTCGCGGTGCGATACTTGGATGACCGGGACGGGCCCGGCCCACCTCCGGAGCTTACCACTCCGACCGGAGAGGAGCGCCCGCCAATGTCACGCGGATCATCTGGTGCAAGCCAGGAATCCAACTCGACCGTCAGTGAGCTCTCGCACAAGAAATTCGAGAAGGCCGACCCTCGTGCGCCCCTCATGCGAAGGCGATCCGAAGAGAACGAGGCGCAGCAAGCGGCCAAGCGGCCGTCGATGGCTCCCCGAGGAATCACTTACCACCACGCCCCGCCGCGAACGGTGCTGCCGGCGTATATACCAGGCGCAGAGGAGAAGACGCCGAGCTCCAGTGGCTCGCCCCAGCCTGGCTCACCTACCTCATCAACGATCTCGACAATCTCGTTGGCGGACGGAGGGGTCATGCTGAAGTCGGCGGCGGTGCCTTTCGAGGAAGAACGGCGGGAACGATCGCCTCGGGTGCTGGTCGTGGAGGACAATGTGATCAATCGGAGAGTGCTGGGTGCATTCCTGAAGAAACGGGTGAGTATCACTTGTTTGCACATCATGATTGCGAATGATGCTGATAGACAGGGCATGGAGTTTTCGGAGGCCGTTGATGGCGCAGCCGGTGTTGAGGTATTCGAAAACACGCCGGCAAACTATTGGGAGTGAGTTGTGGTGAACCATCGTGGCTCGTCAATGCTGACGCCAGCGTCATTCTGATGGACATCTCCATGCCGGTCATGAACGGCCACGAGGCGACGCGGGCGATCCGTAAGATCGAAGCGGCCCGGAAGAACTCGACGGAGGTGCCAGTCGTTCCGCCACCAGGGGTGCCGGTCAAGATCCCGCCGCCCAAGGTTGTCCAGGCTCGTGCGAAGATCTTTGCCCTGACCGGACTGGCGACGGCGGATGATAAGCGCGAGGCATTCGGATCAGGAGTAGACGGGTACCTCGTCAAGCCGGTGTCTCTCAAGAGTCTGGGATTGATCTTCCAAAGTGAGTCGATTACCGACTGCCGGTGGAGCTGTCATTGATGCCAGAAATTGGATTTCCGGTCGAGATAACAGCACGACGCGATGATGCGTAGTAAATGAATCTGTGCGGGGAGGGAACAAGCAATAGAGTGCTGCCGGTGCGTTCTGCCGGCAGAGTGTATGATTCGTGCCATCGATTTTTAGTGAGATATCAAGGGACTGAGCTTACACTGTATTTGTAATCACTATCCGAGAGAAGACATGGTTCGCGTCCCGTATGATCAGAACCAATATGCATGGCATGGATTGGAGTGCGATGGCAAGCGGATGGTACAACATGAGGCGGAGTATGTGAGACACAACTATGCTCGCCAAGTGACGTGGACTGCGTCGGTACGGAATCTGTCCGTTAGCTCACGCGCGAGTGTGGACACTGCTGCGCTCACCGCTGTGTGACCGTGGTCTTTTCTATGGGCGTGGTCGACCCCATTCGGTAAGCGAGAAGTCCCGCTTGGGCGATCATGATACCGTTATCAATACAGAAGCTACCATTAGCGCGTGCCCGCACCGCTCGTCCTTCAGGTGATGGAGATTGCCGAGGGCGCCGCAAGCTCACCTTTCGTCCGTCGCAAAAACCCTTCCGCCCCGCTCGGATGACATGATACCCATCATCTCCTGCAAGCGTAGGTTGCCTAGGGGGTGTCAGCGCATGTCACGTTCGCGGCTTCTGGGCTGGACTCACACCCGACTCCTCCGACGATCATCACGTCCTTGGCGCCCACATGCGCCATAGCCCGCTCCGTGATCTCCACCAGCATCGCGAACGTCGTCTCCTGTAGCGAAAAGCACAGGTCCTGCGGGGTGATAGCATCTGTGTCCTCTCCTTCCGGGAGCTCTCTGCCTTCCGCTTGAGCCTGCGAGGCCGGTGTATCCCAGGATCGGTAGCGCGGGTCGCGCGTGTACGTCTCCGTCGAGGCCAGGAGTCCGGCGAGCGTCACGTCCATGCCTTTCGTACCATACGGCAGAGCGACAAGCCGCTTCCCCCTACGAGTCAGCAGGGTATACCTCGATCGTTTAATTCGTGGTAGGTCGCGCACTTCCTCGCCTCGAGCTCAATATTGTACCCTGGTGATGGGTCGTTTCTCAGCCCGATGACTCGCGCAAACCGGTCCAAGCAGTTGCCGATCGCGATGTCGAGCGTCTCGCCGAATATCCGATACCGCTGCTGCGAGTATGCAATGACTTGCGTATTGCCGCCTGAGACGTAGAGGACGATAGGATTATGTGACGAGGTGATGTGTCGGCCCATCTCGATGTCTGCTATCAGCCGCAACCTTGACCGAGGTACAAGGATCGCTCACGCCCGACGCAGTGATTGACTCCGACCAGCGGGATGTTATGAAGCAATGACAGTGTCCGAGCGACTAGTGCGCCGACCTGCAGTGGTGTACCCATGCCCGGTCCTGCTGTCAGCGTCGCACGAGGCAGGACTTCGCCAGACGCACCCTTCGTAAAGGCGATGACATCCAGATCACTCATCCGCACGCCCGCCTTTTTCACCGCTTCCTCTATGACCTTCACTACCCATTCGCGATGGTGACGCGCGGTGTCGCTTGGCAGAAACCCCTCACCGGGAGGTGTGATGTACGTATGCCGGACATTAGACAGGACCATGACTTTTGTAGCTCGTCTTGACCCGGCAGGGGCGGGCGAATGCGAGATAATCCCAGCGCCGAGCTTGTTCGCTGAGCCTTCCAAACCGAGGCAGAGCAGCCGTTTGCCGGGCTTGGTTAGCGGCGATGGGCGTTTCGTCGGCATGAGGATAGCTCAATAAATGATGAGACCGGTACAAAGTGGAGAGTGGATAACGGAAATCTCGAGTAGAATTGAATCTGGCTGGCGTAACTCGTCACTCAGTGTCATCGTTCAACTTCCACCTTCCGTACATTGCATTGCCGGCAACGAGCTGCTAGAGCGCAATATGGACCTCACGAACGAGCAAGCGCGGGTATTGTTCGATGCAGGATGCTTCATCGTGCTCACTGGACTGCCTGAAGGCTCCGAAGTCGGCATCGACGGGACGTGAGTGGCCCCTGCCCGGCATGACCTTGACCCCGTAACCGTGCCGAGCTGAACTCATAGGTAGATACCACCTTGTGCGCCGCTTCTCGGGCTTCAAATTCGTGCCACCCGGCCTGCACCTCGTGACATGGTCGACCGGCTCGCAGGGCTCGTCCAGCGGTCCTGCAGCCATACCCATCCGGCATGGCCTGATCAGGATCCTCAAAGCGAAACAGCGGGTCGTGTTGACGTACGACCCGGACACGGAGACGGTCCACGAGAGAGAGGAGATCATCTCGGATGACTCGCTTCGAACGCTCGATAAAGAACTCGCTCCGTACCCCTTCGAAGAGCTGGAGAAGTGGAAGGCATTGACGAGCCACATAAATGAGAGAAACCTTGACGAGGTGGTGCCCGAAGGCAGAGTCGACGGAATGATGCCTGTCATAGGGGAGGAGAGCGAGAAGGGCGAAAGTGAGATTGGAGGCGAGGTGGATCGTGGAGCAGACGGCCTGCATTTCGTTCAGTTCCGGCTGAAACGTAGCTGGAGGGATGGAGCCGTGGGCCAGGAGGTCACGCGGTATGCGAGGGACAAAAGCTGGTTGCTGGGTGACGTTGTGACGAATCGCTTGGAACGCGGTGAGTCCGGCAGCCTAGTCCACTTGCAGGCCAAGCTGATCTCAGATCCATACAGGCTACTGGGGCAGTTGCAGCTGGCGTTCGTCCTCCTGCTACAGCTCTCGTCATATGGCGGTCTTACAGTGTACAAGCGCATCTTATCGCTCTTCACTCGCTCGTCCTCGATCCTCTCGACACCCGCTCACTATATGCCTGAAGGACCCGACATCTCGGGCCTGTTCCGGGCGGTTGTAGTCGCTATCGCTGCGCAGATTCAAAGTATACCGTCCGGATCATTCGAAACCGAGTTGCCCGAATTCGACCTATTCTACCTGGACGAAATCGAATCATTGCGCGAGAATCTATCCTCGACACCATGGCGCGACCAGGTGTCGGCGTCTTGGAAGAGGCTGCAAAGTGCGGGCAAGACGTGGAGATGGGACATTGACAATCTTGACAGCCCCGGGCCAGTCGATGGATCGGATGAGGAGGATGAGGAAGGCGAGTATGCCCCAGTCGTGGTCGATCTATAGTCATGCAGCTCTTGCACATGCCATGTCTACAAGATCCAGGGGATGACAGCCTTTCTTGATTTCGGATACCGCTCGCCAAAGGTCTCGTGGTACCATTTGTGCGCTCTCAGTGCCCGAGGCAGCATCGACGCAACGAGGAAGATGACAAAGATCCACGCTGGGTGAAGCAAGGTCGTCGGCTTCCAGGGCGACATCTCCAGCACGCGCTGTACCGAGGGATGGAGCGAGGAATCGGGGGAAGGAGAGACCGGTATAGTAAAGTTCGGGGCGGCAGCGTAGGCAAAACACGTCCACTCGAACCTGCCCGTGAGTCCACCGCAGAGGCCAGGAAAAAAGAGCAACGCACCACTCGCACAGGTAATTCGGGAAGCTGACGAGCTCGAAAAGCCCTCCTCGTGGGATGGCGTATCGCCCATTGCCTGCCTTCTTGTCCTTCTCTACTTCCTCCATGTTGAGCGACGCGATCATTTGAGCACCTTCTGGCCTCCGCAGATCGTTCAAGATCTCGTCATGATACACTGGTGTCAGCCTCTTAGCAGCAAGGTGGTGGATCCAACGCACCATTCCCGAAGAAGCCCAGGATGACACCCAGCGCACACAGCCTGGTACGCCGGCCGAATGTGGCCGGGAAGCAGGCCAGACCAACAGTAAGGCAGAACCCATTCCTGACATGAGTATGCCTTCGCACGACACATTGGGACGCACAGAATGTTGTAGGCCCCAGCGGTGATCGGGACCAGGATGTTCGGCTTGCTGCGCGGTGGAGAGAGGATCAACGGGGATACAACGGCTCTGTGGAGGTAGTGCAAGCTATACAAAGCCTGCCGTTAGCTTCGTCTGAGATGATCGTACGTCGTGACTCACGAAGAGGATGAACGAGTTTGCGTTCAGTCTAAATCCGTTCGACAGCAATGTGTACCAGGCCGTGAGCGGCTGTCAGATGAGCAACTACCGCTGATCCTCAGTGGACGCACGGATATGATCTCCATGATGAACCATGAGGTGTTCCCTGTAGCGTCAGAAGGGAATCGTGCACAGGATTGGCGGCTCACCGTTGACTTTGAACTTGGATGCTGCGTTCGAGAAACGCCCGAATGGCGCGTCTAGGAAGAACAGCGTCAAAGGCATATGCAGCGGCAGGAGGTGGTACAGGATCATCGATGGCGCGAAGCGCGCTGGTATACCTTGGTTGGCTGTCCCGATCGACATTCCTGCAAGGCCGTGTTGGATGTTGATGGACAGATTCTTGCGGAGCAATGGTAAACTTGTGCGATGAAATGAGCTGAAACATGGCCATCTACGATCCTACGTCATCTTTGCCGGATTTCCCGGTTCCCCGGTAAGAAACATGGTCATCGTGCATGATTTCTTCAGATGTGGCTGGTATGCTGTGTGCAGGTACTCGTGTGACATACGCAATGAGATCTGTTCTAGGAGTGCACCGAAGCGCTGAGCAAGGGGGGTTAGAGTAGCTGAGCGCGAGGCCAGTGGTCGTCGTCGAGTTCATCGCTGGGCTCGAACCCTAGGGTTCCTTCGTGAGTATATCGACTCCGTCCTCCGTGATCAGCACCTGGTGCTCGAACTGTGCACTCCTTGCGCCGGACTGCTCGTCAGCTTCCCGAAGCCCCGCATTGAAGATAGTATGGACACACCTCGGTTGACATTGTCCACCCGTCGTCCCACATGAAGCCTCGCGAGTTCACTCCCTGCACCAGCGCGGGCTCAACAGTAAAGCAGTCGCCGACTTGCATGGCTCCCGCCTCATTGTTATCTGTCGTCAACGACTCTTCCAGTCATCCCGCGGTAAAGAGGTCCGCGTACGATGGTGCAAAATCCACGGCTTCTGATGGAAGGAACGACCGATACCATGGCCCGAGAATTGCGAATTGACAGAAAAGCCCTCTTTCTTTGCGAACGCCCTGGCTGTGAGCTGCTACTCCGCCTCTGCCCACTGTTACGAACTCGATGGCTTGGCCGATTCCGTTGAGCGGCATACCCGGACCGCATGCCCGCAAGCCGATGTTGAGCGCTTCTTGAGTTGCCTCGACCAGCTCAGAACCCTGTCCATCCACATCCGGTAGGCAATATGTGCGCGATGTATCTCCGTGATATCCCTGGTAGAGGATGGTGAGGTCTATGTTGATGATGTCTTGTGCTTCCAATGGACGGCTGTGATGAGCCGACATTTCGTGTGATGCTACCGCTCACTCGTCAGGTATGCCATCTGGTGTGAGCTCGCGACTTCTGTCAATGATCACAGCCACATACGAGCGATGACATTGTTGACCGAAGTGGTGATACTTCTGGGATAGCTCGAATAACCTAACGGCGAGGGATAGGCACCCTTCACCAAGATCATCTCGTGCACCTTCGCGTCGATCTCGTCCGTCGTGACTCCGGGCTAGCCTCAGTGTCATATCGTGCTTGCTACGACCTGCTTGTAGCTCACCTTGACAAGCTTGCCTGCTGCCCGCAAAATATCGGCAGCCAAGCGGCCTGCCCTCCTCACACCCTCCACGCCTCCTTGAGACAGCCGGCCTTCCTCCTGACTCGGCACAGGAATCTCCGGGACCTCATCATGGTCTCCCCAGCCGGCATCAAAAAAGTTTCCGGGCACGTATGGCGGTCTTGCGATGTGCTTCGGGACGGGCCGGATGTCGGGATAGGTGGTCATGGCCATTGAAGGGTGCAGGACGGCGTACGACCCGTATGGCGACTTCGCCGCATAGAGTCGCGCGATGCTTGCCCTCATGATTTTGTCGTCAACTTGTGCCTCGCGGCTATTCCGCCTGCCATTGCGCCATTGGCATAGTCGTGATCGTATGTTATCGTTGACATGCTCACCGCTGACCACTTGGACCGTTCAAGGCGGTAGTGCGGGGCTCCACGGTCGGGAGTTGTATTTTCGGTCGGTCCTCGTCGAGGAGACGATTATCCCTCGACCGTCATCAACATCCACGCGGACTTGTCTGGCTATGGCGACACGTGGAGACGATGGGACTATCGGCTCGCAGGCGATAGCAGGCCCGTCGAGGACGCCGTCAGATGCGCCCACGTCAGCCGAGATACCAAGCTTCGGTACGTCCGCCTCTGTTCCGGGCATATGCCATGCCCCTGTCCCGCATGCCGATCCTAATCCAGCCTCTCGCACAGGGCAACAGCTCACTTCCAGGCCTGCAGTTCTTCGAGTACCGTCGCAGATTATTCCTCGCGGGTCAGCCCATCCCAGAACCGCCCGTGACTCTCCCGGACACGTATGCCATCGCGCTACCGCTGCCCGACCCGGTCCCGCCGCTTCCGCGAGCCGATGTGCCCAGCTCGGCGATAGGCCGCTTGGAAGCTCTGCTGGATGAAGACGGAGTGCAAGAGACGAATGCAGCATGGAGGGCCGGCGTGCAGGGTGTGCATGCCCATTTGACGGGGCGCCGTAAACTGGCGAAACCGATGCGTCTCGGTCTTGTCGTGAGTGCCTCATATAGCTGTCTGACTGTAATGCTCATGACAGATCAAGATTCTTCGAGCTGGTGCGAGACCGTCGTGGTGTCCCTGCGATTACAGCTAATGCCAGGCTGGATCAAAGACGGGACCTGGCCTGTGGACCCCAAGACGAAACGCGCAATGGCCCCGCCCGATAGCCCAATCTTATCGGCCGGTTCGGAGACGGGCGACCCGTCGTTGGGCGGAGCGGACGTTTTACAGCCCAAAGCAGAGGCACATGAGACAACGATGCAGGCAAAAGGGCTGGACGTTCCCCACGGGCTGATCGGAGAGGATGACTTGCATGTCGGGACGAATGTGTGGAGGGGTGCCGAGCAGGGGCTCAGCAAGACGAGCTAAAGTGAGCGGTGTGGAAAGCGACGGCGACGTTCTTGACGATGATAACGCTTGCTTTATGTTTCTTGGTATTTTCATGGACTCAATATGCATCGTAGCCTGAACTGCTGCTACCTCGGGGTATATGCTTCATCTGCTGAGTGTGACCGCAGCGCTCCAGGGGCCGCTTCGACTGATCCGCCTGCCTGTAGCACCATTGTGACGGACGGACAAGCCAGACGTGATACTGGGGTCCCCTTGTTTGCCCGAACATTCATGGTAGCATCGCATAATGTATGCACAGTACAAGCGGATAGATGGGACGCTATGACATATATTGGTCGAGAACAAGAAGGTACGAGCTGGGCATCCTCATGCACGCGACAGCAGCCGAGTGAAGGGAATCAAGAACTCCTCGGCAATGCTGGAGAAATAAAACTCGTGAGCCGAGTTGTGGGCAGTTTCTGCACGTCAGCAAGACTTCATCCCCCTTGCAGAAGGTTCGTACCGAGATTATGCGCGAGCTCTACGATGTCAGCGCGATCTTTGCTTTGACGAGCTAGCAGGCCGCTCACCATGTGCAACACTGAAATACCAAGAGATGAATGCGTCATTCTTCTCACCACGCTGTATAGCCGCGTCGTCTGATCGTCAGCCTTGCGACACGTCCATAAAAAGGGTCTCCAACTCACGCCAAGCAATGTAGTATCGCCTGCGCATCAGCTCGGCGAAACACTAGTACGGTCGGACGACTCACGCATTGCAGAAGATCGCTCCGCCGCGATTGAAAGCGATCAACGGGCCTTCATGGTCCCAGAATATGTTCATAACAGGCGGCGCCAGCTGGCCGTGAGTCTCGCTTGCTCAAATATGGCACACGATCTCATAGCATACCTTGAAGACCTGCGCGATAGGCATAACGACCTCGGTCGCGAAGCGCTGACATATCGCCGTCTTGTCAGCGAGGTAAGCCTGCTGATCCGGCACATCTGCGATCAGTACACCGGTATCACATATGTCCCGCCTGACTCACCCCTGGGCACCCAAATCTTTGGTCCATGGCGGCCTTGATCGACGGCTTCGGTCAGTACGGGAGCAGTCTCGTAAATGGGCAACTGCATCCGAAGGTGAAACCTACCCAATACGATGTCCGCCTGTGCAGTGGTATCGCAGTACTCGTTCTGGCTCTCGGACACATCCTTGACGGCATGTCGGCTATCTGTAATCTGTGTCGCAGTCTCGGGTCGCGAGGCATCGACAGCCTTCTGCACCGTGTTGCCTGGCGGTCAGCGATATCCCATTGTTGTGTGACAGAGCTGCAGCTCACGGATATGCTGTTGGCTCGTGGGCTGTCGTCAGCATGCGCCACACTCACGCAAGCCGCCACTCACCCTCTTGGTAGCTTGAGGGTTGATCGGTCCGCTTCCACCACCACCACCACTACCACTACCACCACTGCCGGATGCGCCTTGCCCGGTACCTCCCCCAAACGCCCCTCCAAGGCCAGACAATCCGCTCCCAAACTTGCCCTTTCCAAACCCGGCAAGCCCACCAGGCATCGTCGGAGTGGGCGACTCATGTCCCCCTTGACCCTTCATATCCTTACTCTGCCTTCTTAAGCGATCAAGCAGACTATTCTTCTTGCTTCCCACGGAGCTTATAGACTCGTCGTCGATAGCAGTCGTCGAGGTGGCGTCCGAGGTGTCATCATACACTGGCGGCCCGGCTGCTGGTAGTGGCGCAAGGGTGGCTTGTTTCTCCCTAGCTTCGCGCTGCCGAGCAGTCTCTTCTGCCTGTACACGCAGTCGTTCCTCACGCTGTTGGTTGAGAATTCTGTCGACATTGAAACCTCGTTTCTTGAGGGCCATGAGCGGGGTGGAAAGGATTCTAGTCGTTAGCGGTGCTGTGAGGTGTGGCTCAAGAGCTCACGAATACAGCAGTAACGCATCGTCTGCTTTCGGGGTCTTGAGCAGGAGACCGCAGAGTGCGGAAGCGATGCTGCTGTAAGCGAAACTTCCCTCTTCGCCACCGGGTACAGCAACGGATACTCACTCGTAATCATCCGGTTGAGCAGTCAGCGATACCGTCAACAGAATTGCTTTGCTCCTGGGTCGGGTAGAAGCCGTGGCATACAAAGTCTGTTTGTCAATTTCTAGCATGCCGATCAGATAGCTCGAAACGCTGACCTCTGTGTGATGATATTCGTGTCGCCCGTTACGATACGTATATCTCGCCTTGAGATCCCGCACTTCAAGTAAATCAAAGTTCCCTTCTTTCGACAACCATTCCGCCGAGTAATCGGATTGTTTCCGCCTCGCTTCCGCGAGAAAAATGGTCAGTCGCTCGAGGACATGCTTTCTCTGCGCCGTCGCCTGGCTTGACGGCGTGCTAGAAACGTGGCCGAGTAGATGCTCCGTCTTGATCAGCGAGGAGAGCGGCTGCGCGCCGAGGTTGGTGTAAAAGGTCTCGAGCAGGTGTTCCTTGATCTTAGCAATGTTTCGGGGCCCGGTCAACGAGTCCCGGCAGCTTACCTCAGGCGCGGCGAGGACGTATCTGCCAAAATACTGTAGCATGGTAATGTTATCCACCACGGCGGTCTGCGCATCAGCCAATGCTCACACCGTGTCTTCCTCAGCTCACGTCCGCCGCTCGGCTCAGCACCCATTCCCGCTCATACTCCTCCTCACTTCCGCCCCAGGTGCCAAAGGCTTTCTTGACCGACTTCTGCACCGGGACAAGCTGTGACGCTAGGACAAATGGCGCAGACTTCATGGCATTGCGGGTGTTGTAGTCGAATGTAGACCAATTCGCGGCGAGGAGCCGAAGTTGTTCCAGATATCTGAAATGAGGCGTCGCACCTTCAAGCTGAAAAAGGCTCACTTGTCATGCGATCCCGCTTGGCGCAGCATTTGCTCTGGTTCGCGAAGCAGCAACACCGCAATGTCTATCATCAGCTCACCCTTAGATAGTTCCGCTGAGCTCACCCCTGACCGACGGCTCAGACCTGACACCACACTGCCGCAGGAACATGTTCGCCGTCTCGCCAAAGTCGATGAATGTGAATGCGGATTTGAACGGCGATTGGTCCCCAGACTTGGGGCTGAAGTAGACCGAGTTTGGCGCGAGGAGCTTGACATCCTTCTCCGTCTTGACCGGGATGAATGCGGTTGAGGCGAGGCGATCGAGCGATCCCGTTGGCGCAAAGCCCAGTCTAGTTGCCAGGTACTGCCGATCAGCTGACCAGACTGAATACGTATGGACAGGCCACTGACCGCGAATTTCTTTCGGCTGCCTTCGATATCGGTCGATGCCGAGGTCAGCAAAGCCGACACAAGCCTATCCACAGAAGGGTCAGACGGTATACGCAGCTTCGCTGCGTTCTCGGGGAGCGCAACGATAGATTTAGCCACTGCGAAGCCCAGGATCGCACACGCCGAGTTGGTAAACACCTCGCCCGGCTTCGCCATGATTGATTCGCCTGTGGGTCGCGTGGCGGGGATGAATGCCACGCCGGAGAACGCGCTCGGATCAAAGTTGACGTAATGCGATGAGGTGTTTGCTAAAAGATACGCAAGTGCTTTGTCGTTCATGGGTGCCCGACCTGCGGCGATGCCCAGTAAGACGTCGATAGGAGGGAAGCGACGAAGACCAAGCGAAAAGAGCATCTTTGCTGCTGGTCAGCTTATCTCAATTGGCTGGACTTGACGACCGACCTTCTTCCGAATTCGACTTCCACTTGCCGTCGCCCCAATCCAGCAGCGGCAAGCCGAGGGCTCTCAAAGAATCGATAGGCTCGTACAGCTGATTTGGCTTCCGTCTGACGGCAGCGGGCTTGGCACCCTCACTAGTCTCGTCAAAACGTTCCACCTCGAGCGGAAAAGCTGCAGTCTGTCTCAACCTCGCCAATTCCTCGGAGCTCAGAGTATCCTTGACCGAGACCAGATATCTCATCAGGTCCTGGCACGTCCACGTGCCTCCGCCGATCAATCGCGAGAACACGAGCTGCAGGTCGACCGTCTTGCGCACGCCGATACCGAGTAGCATCTTCTCCATCCCGCCTTTGATTGCCGTATTCTTCGGCAGGGCGATGGTCGGCAGGTCGTCGAACAAGAGATTTTTTTCGAAATACGCCTCGCCCGGTTTCTTGAAGCCCGCTTTTGTCGGTATACATGGGACGTCCTTTAGTTCCAAAGCGATAGCCGACTGCTGGTTTGCGCTGACGCTCAGCCATGCGCGTCCAAGCATGGCAAGCACACGTTCCGCGAACGCAGGCGATGACCGGACATCCGTCTCGAGATCTGCGCCTGCCGTGCCGGACATTGGAGGCTTGATCAAGAACGTAATGTACTGCAGCAGGGTCAGCTCGGTCCAGCCGAACGTGTTGTATATCGTCGCGCCTCGCAGCTCCTTCGTAGTCGTATAGGGGAGAGTATGCGAGGGCAGCGGCATGTCCGTGGGGATGGACGAGGTCTGCGGCTTGACGAAGGTCTCGATGATCGACAGCGGGACGATTTTGCCGTTGTCCTGAACGAGCACCGCGGCGTCGAGCAGGCGCGATCGAATTTGGGGGGTGTATCCCTCAACCGTCGCGACGTTCTGCCACCACGCCAAGCAGTCGACCATCTCTTTCTCGTTGAGCGGCTTGGAACCAAGGGCTTTCACGACGTCTTCGAGCCCCACTTCCTTCAGCAGATGTTGTTCGCGCAGCCGCGCCACGAAGCGAGGCGCCTCGTCGAGCGTCGACGGTGTGATCACCGCCAGGTCCGATAAGAATTTCTTCAGCTCCGTGCTGGGCAGGCGAACCTGGTTAATCGGCAGTATACCCGACGTCGAGACAATCGGAAGCGACTTGTTATCGATGCCGGAAGCGTAGAATGACATCTCCATGCCCTGTCCTACCATCGCTGAAGGGGTTGTTGGTCGGAACGAGAAGAAGCGAACCACATGAAGCCCACGCGCCAATAGTCTCGCCCGAACCTCTGTGTCAGCCACAGATGTCGTCGACCAGAGCGTCTGGATTTCCTGCATCTCGAGCTCATATATGAGCCGTGCTAGGTATCCCCCGACCCAGAGAAGCTCTTTGTTCCAGTGCGAGACGTGCTTGTCGACCAGGTCAATCGATTCGCGCTCTACCGTAGGGATGAAGCGTGCGGCAAGGTGACCGCCAATCCCAGTCGTCTGACCTGTCGCTTGACCGATGAAGACTTTCGCTGACTGCTCGCCGTCGAGGGATGGGCATAAGCCGGAGAAAACTTCCCCCGCATCGCGCTTCTTCGATGTTGTCTCTGAAGTGGGTTCCTCGTCCGAGTTGGTCATTTCCTCGTCGCCACGCGAGAAAACCAGACTAGCCGGCATGCGCGATGGAGGAGACTTCTTTGTAGCTCGTTCCAGCTCCCGCCCGAACGCCGTCGAGACCGAAACCTTGATGTCCGCCTGGTAGATCTGAATCTCCCGGCTAAGCTCGGTGACATCGAAAGGGTCCTCGTCCGGAGGAGGTGGAGGTGGTGGAGGGAGCGGAGCAGGCGATGGGGTCGAGCGACTGAAGAAGGAAGAAGTCAGGAATGAAGTAAAGGCTTTGGCGGGTCGCGCCAATTGCGCCATTGGCGCAGCAAGCGGCGGTGGGACGAAGCCCGTGTCTGGATTGAGCCGAGATCACCCGTAACGGCTCCCTCACATACCTGCGAGCCATTGCATCACCCGCGCAGTGATGACCATCCCTGTCGCGTCCACCCCTGTGACAGTCATCATGCCCGCAGCGCTGCTGGTCCTCAATCCCCTCTTGACGACCCTCTCCTTGCCTTTGACACTCTTGGACACCTCCAGGACTTTGACATCGTCCACGAGCATGTCCACCTTCTTCATTGCCCGCATGAACGTCAAGCTGGTGATGAAGAAGCGAGCGAGATCGAGCGGGCCTTCCAGGAATGTTGGCTCCCTGAGAGTCATTGTGAAGTTGGTCCAAGGATGTCCCGTCGAGCTTTCTTGAGTTGTCGATGATGAAGCGGGTGGTGGCAGGTCACCTGAACGAGCAAGCAATTGGTCTTTGCCGTCCTTCCAGTAAAACCCCATCCACTTGTCGCCAGACTCGACAAATGGGTCATCTAACGTCAGGCGTTGATCATGGTGAACTGGGGACAACTCACCACATACGCTCCATAGAGAGTAGAAACCAACGCCAAAGCTGACCATAAGCTCTTTCTTGACCACGTGAAGCATTGCTCACGCTCCGATCTTCTCCTCGTCCGGATTCCCTTCGGCGATCTTCTTCAACCGCTTCCAATCTTCCGGTCGGAACGGAATACCGTCATTGGACACGACATAGCGAAGTATCTGGCTCATCAGCTATCTCCGCTGAGCCAATTGTTCTTGGTCTTACTGCGTCCTTCTTCGCGTCAGGAAGCTTCGACGGCCCCTCGCCTTTCTCCAGCGCTGCTAGACCAGCTGCAGTGTAGAACTTGACCTGGACATGCTCGGCCTGACGTCAGCACGGGTCCCAAGAGCGAGCGCATCACCACTGGCTCACGCCTGCATCGTCTGCGTTCTGGAGAAGCTCCCGAAAGACTGCTTGATCAGACTGACACCGGCTGGCTGCAGTTGACGTACTGGTATTCTCGCCTGAGTATCTAGCCAAGATCTCTGCTGGTCAGTCGCACAGTTACGAGACCATTCAGAAGACTTGCTGTCTATCAGAGCCCTCTGATTGACCTCCACGGTTTCATCTACTCCCGAAGACTGATATCAGCTACACTCGACGGTGGCGCAGCTCGCTGACTGACCCAGAGGTCAGCTTTACTAGGTGGCGGCATGGCGAGTGGACACTATGATCACGTCAATGGCGGACGATACGAACTCCGTCGAAAGAGTCTTCTGTGCGGGATTGACAGCACGAAGCCCTTTGAGTCCCCTCGTCGCGTGCGAAGATGCTAATGGTACGTGCAGGCCTTGTCAACAAGCAATCGTCAACGCCATCGCGTCGTTGAGCTCGGGCGGCCAAGAGAGATCAACCTCCACCTCGTCCGGGCAGCGGATCTCGCCGCCCCGGCTGGCTGCTCGAAGCGCTGCGCCCGCCTTGATGATTGTCATTTACTTGCATCGTGTCCATCACTCATAGCCATGTACGACGGACCCATCAGAGAAGGTACGTCGTAATGATGCTCGTGTGCGCGTGCTAATTGGAAGGCAACCGAGGAGGTTTGGGCGAGTTCCGATGGGCGAACATCGTCAATGACAAGCACCGAGGTGGGTCATGCGTTGCGCATCATTTCTAAATCCCGGGCCTTGTTGCCCCTCTGCGAGGCTCTCCGCAGAGAGAAATGTCATTCAGTAGAGTCTCGACAGTGGAATTACCAGGATCATTCCATCCTACCATGAGCACAACATGAGCCAAGCGACACAAGCTGACACGGCAGAGAATTATCTCGGATCCACCGTCAACGCCCCGCAAGGCCGATGGCAGAAGAATCAGGACATCCACTGGTACTCGCGAGACGTGCAGCAGTCCGAGGAGGAAGCCGCGGCTCAGCGCCGAGCGGAGATACGACAGCTCAAGGAGGCAGAGGAGGAGGCCTTGGCCATAGCGCTGGGACACAAGCCGCCAACGAAGGAGGGAGAGGAGGGGACTGGCGCCAATGCTGTAGAGGTGAAGCGGGATCCGGAAGTAGAGAAGGAAGAGCGGCGGCGTGAGAAACAGTCAGTCTGCCAGCCGCTCACTTGATAGGGCGATGCTAATGAACAGGGCGAGGAAGGACGAGCGAGCAGCACATCGAGCGGAGAAGGAGGCGAGGCGTGAGGCCAAGGAAAAGGAAAGGGAGGAGCGACGGGCTGCGCGTGGATCTGGTCGACATGGGAGCTACGACAATGATCGAAGGGATCGTGAACGCGACCGTGAGGGACGCAGTGGACGACATACCGACGACGAGCGACGACGGGAACGGGCATACGACGATGACAGGCGAAGGGAGAGGGATCGCGAGGATCGGCCACGAAGACGGGACGACGATTATGAGCGGGACCGCGATCGTCGAGCCTCAGGAGGTGGCCGACAACGCGAGGAGGATCGATATGACAGGCGCAGGGAGCGATCAAGGACCCCGGTCAAGCGCGAGAGGGATAGTCGGACGCCAGTGAAGAGGGAGCGGTCTCCGTCACGAACGCCGCCTCGACGTGAGCGAGACCGCTCTCCTGTGAGGCCATCGAGGGATCGCCACGACAGGGCTGAGCGTGATCACGGGAGGCACGAGGATGTCAAGCCGAGGATTTAGTTGTATATGAGTCATGCACGCTGTCACATGCCACCAACTAGCTTTCGACCGCCAA
The DNA here is from genome assembly GCA_000442785.1 of Papiliotrema flavescens NRRL Y-50378. Lineage (NCBI taxonomy): Eukaryota > Fungi > Basidiomycota > Tremellomycetes > Tremellales > Rhynchogastremaceae > Papiliotrema > Papiliotrema flavescens. The sequence goes on from CAUG01000460.1 coordinate 105,864, forward strand.
CATGGGCCCGTAGTGCGCTCTCCTAGCTGTCAGGCGGATGTCGTTGTGCATCCCGCAACGCATGTATCCGGACGCTCAGTTGGGCTTTGCGTGGATTGATGCATTGGCCTGACGGCGGCCGAGAAGGCGGGCAGGTCCGTTTGTTGCCGCGGCCCCTTCGTCATCGCGGCGCGGCGGCGGCGGCGACGACGTCGGCCGGGTAGCAGGTCTGTGTTGATCACTTGTTGCTCATCCTGGCCTGTGTCTTCTTATTTTCGGATTCAGCTAGGAGCTTGCATACAGTCTCCTCATCTACCCTCCTATCTCCGTCAGACTCAGCCCTCTCCCTCAGAATGTCTTGGTTCAGGTCAGCAGCTCCGCCTCCTCGGCGGCAACCAGCTCACGGGCAGCAGTAAATCCGAGGCGGCGCCGGTGCAGAACTTCTACCCGATCACGACCTACGCCAAGGGTTACGGTGCGCTCACGGACAAGGACACCCATGTACGCTAATCCGAATGTGTCGTCGTGCCCAGCTCATGCTTAGTGGGCGTGCATCAACAACCGAGGCTTCATCACCGAGACACAGACGTGGTACTCGGTCCTCGACGATGGCTCGCTCATCTCATGCCAGGTGATCTGGTCCTATGTCGGGTGCGCATCGTCTCGGAGCCATCAGTGCCATCTTGCGCCAGCTGACCCGAAGCGTCTTCGTCGTCCCGGCCACCTCACAGTTCCTGTTCAAGCACTACGACCCCAAGACCAAGAAGGTCACGTGGCGATCGGTCCACGGATCAAGCTTCAAGACGAACGGCTCGGGCTGCAAGACCAACGAATTTGTACGCTGCCTACTTGCCTGTGGATCGTTGCTGAAGATATAGGAGATCAAGCATGAGGGCAGCGCGTCCGGCGCTGAGAGCTTTACCATCTCTGCGTCGATCGACAAGAACGTGCAGGTCAACGTCACTTTTGCGCGACCAGCCGAGGCGCCTGGATTCAAGTACGGTGAAGGTGAGACCGGAGGCTTTTCGACGTTTGGCAAAGACAAGGAGGATGGCAAGCGGGATGGCTTCGTTGTGCAGTGAGTCTCGATGGAGGGACAAATCATGCGATCGAGGCTAAGTGCTTAGCCGGTTCCACCCGTGGTCGAACACGTCGGGATCCGTCATTATCGACGGCCAGGTGATCGATGCCAAGGGTAATGGTATGTTTGTGCACGCCATCCAGGGCATGCGACCGGACTCGGTGAGTCGGCGAAGCGACGTGGTGCAGGTGCAGGACCACTGACTCCAGGTCGCGTCTAGGTGGAACTTTGCTTTCTTCACCACCGGCGGTGGCGAGGAGGAGAGCAAGTTGGGCACGGTCCGAGCCTTGCAGATGGAGTTTGAGACCACGGTGAGTGCGCACTGGAAGTTGTGAGCGTCTGACTGATTGACAGGACTCTTACGGCCCGACTGGACCGAAGACTGGCCGAACAAAGGTCAACCTCGGAGCGATCTACGTGTCCTCGAAGGATCCCAAGCCCCTTCTGGTCGTTGGTCAGACGAGCGCTGCCGGTGCCACCCAATTTCCGACGGTTCACGAGTCAAGCGAGGTCTCCTCGACGCGACACTTCACTCCCGTTCACGACGCGCAGACCGGGTACGAGGCCCCGTCCGGTCTCGAGGTTGTCTGGTCTGGCGAGAACAGAGACGGCAAGGGCAAGACGTCCGCCAAGCTCGTTGTCGACAAGCTGGGTACGACGGTTGGTGAGGGGGGATTGATCGAGAAGGTGGACGTCCTTGCGGAGATCCCCTACGTGATCAAGAAGGCGCTGTCTGCCACGACCGGCATCAAGCCTTACGTCTTCCAGGTGAGCTTGGATCAAGCGCGCTTGAGCCGTGAAATGGAGCTAACGACAGTACCTCAACCGGGCAACGCTCGAGGTCGAACTCGACGGGGAGACGGTCCCCGTCAAGGGATACTTGTTCAACGAGGCTTCCTTCGTATCCAACGCTTAATGGGGTTCTGAGTGGTGGAAAGGATGCGGCATGTGTCATTACGATCTGTCTCGTGCAGCGCCAGGTATCTGGCGCTATGCATTAATATGTACTAGTGCGGGTGCTTTGTGGTATTCGTCGAGAGTTATCGAATGTAGCGGCTTGACAGGAGGATTGCGCGGCCACTTGCACAATTGTAAGGATGAAGACTAAGAGTCGGCATGTACTGCCGAACGCTGGACCGCTCTTGCCCGCAGCGTGTCTTCCGAAAGGTCCTAGAGTGTCGAAGGCACCCGAGCATGCACGAGTAAGTCGTCAGGTACGATATGAGTGCGGCACGGTGACAAGTGCCACCCGGCTGAATTTAAGGTTGCCACAAGCGGTTTGACGAAACCCCGCGAAATTCCGCTGAAAGGTTTGGTCCCGTTTTCCGATCCCCGCCGCCTGCGAGACCCAGTGGGTGCGAGGGGGTGCAGCCAGGCAGTGCAGTGCAGTGCATGCCCGCAGGCGCGGGCCTGGCTGCTTGCTGGCTGGCTGCAGGGCGCTGGCCGGCTGGCTGGGAGTAGGCTGGGAATGGGCTCTCTCCGCCCGCTGCCTGGCTGCGCTGCCTTGCTCGCTGGCTGCTGGCTCGCGCGCTCACTCGCTCGCACACTCGCTGACTCTCGGTGCGACGCACAATTCGAGGTCATCGTCCTTGTCACTCGTGTCCTTGTTATCGGCCTTTTCGACTACCGGCAGTGAGTACACCAACCCGATCCTGCCGTGTCCAGTGCTGACTCGCAGAAAATGCAGATCTTCGTGAGCTACAACGGACGACCGCACCCCTTGAGACATTGCTAATGTATAGGTCAAGACGTTAGTGCTCGGGATTCGGGAGGGATTTGTGGAGACATGCTGACGTCTAGCCTCACGGGCAAGACCATCACCCTCGAGGTCGAGTCCTCCGACACCATCGACAATGTCAAGTCGAAGATCCAGGACAAGGAGGGTATCCCGCCTGACCAACAACGACTGATCTTCGCCGGAAAGCAGCTCGAGGACGGACGAACCCTTTCGGACTACAGTGAGTTGGAGAGGCTCGATCTGGCGATTGCGGAGGCAGTGTGCATGGTGCGAGGGCCCGGCGCAGAGGAGTAGAGACGACGCGAACACACGATTTCGGGGGTGATTGGCTGGAGTCGCTGGTACGCATGGCGGATGCGGACGCACGGATACGATCGCAGGGGCCATCGTGCAGGGATGCGCAGGAAGAACAGGATGGCGACGGAGGAGGCGCTCGCACACTGCTCCGCAACCGATCATGGGGAGACTGTCGTCACGATCATCCGCTAACCCGCAGACATCCAGAAGGAGTCCACCCTCCACCTTGTTCTCCGACTCCGAGGTGGTATCATTGAGCCCTCGCTCAAGGTCCTTGCCAACAAGTACAACGTGAGTGGCGCGTCTTTGTCCGCAGTGATCAGTCCCCGGGGGATCACTGTACGCATGCACCGGGCACTGCTGACTGTAGTGCGACAAGCAAATCTGCCGAAAATGCTACGCCCGTCTCCCTCCTCGTGCTACCAACTGCGTACGTGTTATGCGAGACACGTAGCGACACCGCTGACCCGCAGCGAAAGAGGAAGTGCGGCCACTCGTCGCAGATCCGACCCAAGAAGAAGATCAAGAACTAGAGGGGAGGTCATTCACGATGGGTGGATTGTAGGCATTGGGATCGGGCGAGGTTCTCGATAGCCTTGCATGTATTGCTTTCCTCGCGCCTGATGAGTCCGAGGGCTGTGCGTGGGTGCGGTTGTGCTTCGGGTGTTCGAGCTGTGTACAAGAAAGGGAGGACGGAGCATGGTGGACGAGGTTGACGGAATCAAATCCGCCACAAGACGCCAAAGGCCGTTGTGTGGCCTCTCGCCCGACTGAGACTGAGACTGGCGTGACTGAGCCCGTTAGCCCTTTAGCCGGGCCCTCCCGCCCGCCTGTGAACGTGGGTGGGTGGACCTAGGCGCCGATGAACCCGATGCATGGTGACGCTGTGTGCGTTCGTAGCATCCGTTGCGCTTGTTGACCCTGCTCAGTGTAACACATCCAGGTCCATCTTACGCGTCCCATCCATCACATACATACTCGCCCACATCACCTCAAGCCTCGTCATACGCATACGCATACCCAGATCCGACACCCCATCGCACTTCACCGTAGCTAGTGCATCCACCATCACTGTCCGCGCACCTCGACGCGCCGGACCACAAACATCCTCCCATCAGTCCTCCATCAGTCCTCCTTTCTCCCACCGACTTCGCTCTGATCCGGTACCTGACTCATCATGGGCGCAACATGTTCCAGCTGCTGTCAGTCCATCGTCAGCCTTGGGGCTCTGTGCTGATCCATAGGCGGAGCAAGACGGAAGAACGCGTATGAGCCATTGCTGCTAGAGAACGAGCGGGAGGCCGTAGCCGACCTCTTGCAATACCTCGAGAGTGAGTCTGATGGAGAGCGTGTAAGCGCTCGTCTGCCTGTGCCGTGCAAGGGGTGACATCCGCTGACGGGAGACCGCAACACCACCAACTTCTTCACCGGCTCGCCCCTCGCCGCTCTCACCACGCTCTCCTTCTCCGACAATGTCGACCTACAACGGTCCGCCGCGCTCGCCTTTGCCGAGATCACGGAGAAGGACGTACGGGAAGTCGGGCGGGACACGCTCGACCCGGTCCTGTATCTGTTGACGAGCCACGACCACGAGGTGCAGCGTGCGGCCAGTGCGGCGCTCGGCAACTTGGCCGTCAATGGTTAGCCCCTGTGTGCATGCGAACAACTGGCAACAAGCTGATGCGCAGCCGACAACAAGCTACTGATCGTCTCGCTGGGCGGTCTCGAGCCCCTCATCCGCCAGATGCTCAGCCCGAACGTTGAGGTGCAGTGCAACGCCGTCGGATGCGTCACCAACCTCGCCACGCATGGTGAGCTCATACACGAAGCCAATCTGACGTGGGCTGACCGTCAGACGAGAACAAGACGCAGATCGCCAAGTCAGGCGCCCTTGTCCCCCTCACCCGACTTGCCAAGTCCAAGGACATGCGTGTCCAGCGTAACGCGACTGGCGCGCTGCTCAACATGACGCACTCGGACGAGAACAGGCAGCAGCTCGTTAATGCCGGAGCCATCCCCGTCCTTGTCAGCTTGCTCAATTCGCCAGACACAGACGTGCAGTATTACTGCACGACTGCGCTCAGCAACATCGCTGTGGATGGTGAGCTGTTTGGACAATACGCACCAGACATCAGCTGATGGCTAGGAAACAACAGGAAGAAACTCGCTTCGACGGAGCCAAAGCTGGTGCAGAGCCTGGTTGCCCTCATGGATAGCCAGAGCTTGAAGGTGCAGTGTCAGGCGGCTTTGGCCTTGCGGAACCTCGCTAGTGACGGTGAGCTGCAGTCCTCCGGTCAAAGTCGTCTTTGCTGACGGCAGAAAAATACCAGCTGGAGATCGTCAAAGCTGAGGGTCTCAAGCCACTCCTCCGGCTTCTGCACTCGTCTTACCTCCCCCTCATCCTCTCCGCAGCGGCATGCGTCCGTAATGTCTCCATTCACCCTGCCAACGAATCACCAATCATCGACTCTGGCTTCCTCGCTCCGCTCATCGAGCTTCTGTCTTTCGACGAGAACGAGGAGGTGCAATGTCACGCGATCTCGACCCTGCGCAACTTGGCCGCTAGTAGCGAGAGGAACAAGGGCGCAATCGTCGAAGCCGGGGCGGTCGAGCGAATCAAGGATCTTGTGCTACAGGTCCCGTTGACGGTGCAGAGCGAGATGACAGCGTGTGTGGCGGTCTTGGCGCTCAGTGGTGAGCTGCTCGAACGTAGGAGTTGCTTTGCGGAAGCTGATGGCAGACGACCTGAAGCCGCAATTGCTCGAGATGGGCATCTGCGAGGTGCTGATTCCGCTCACAAACTCGCCGAGCGTCGAGGTGCAGGGTAACAGTGCCGCTGCGCTTGGCAACCTGTCTTCCAAGGGTCAGTCGATTGAGAAGCATGGTTGTGCCCATCTGACATCCAGCTGCCGAAGACTACGCGCCATTCAACGCCGTCTGGAACAAGCCCGACGGCGGTCTTCACGCCTACCTCGTCCGGTTCCTAGGCAGCGCAGACATCACCTTCCAACACATCGCCGTCTGGGTAAGTGTAGCACTGATATGTCGGATCGCAGCTGACACACAGACCATTGTGCAACTTCTCGAGGCCGAAGACGACCAGCTCACGAACAACATCCGCTCATCGCCCATCCTCATCTCTGCCATTCGTCAACTTGCTTCCTCGCCTCCACCATCGCAGCGCGCAGGTGGGCGCCACGAGAGTGCTTCGGATGACGAGTACGAGGACGACGGTCTCGATGCCGAGGGCGAGGGCGAGATTGCTGGCCTTGCGCGAAGGATTCTGGACCTTACGGAAGATGGACATGGCCCTGAGTCGAGGTTCACGAACCGATCAGGTGACGATCAGGGCGATGGCGAGGGGCAAGATTCGGCTGCGCTGCGCGCAAGCGTGCACCGCGCTCTCAGCGGTGGGCAATAGAACTCGATGCAGGCACCAACGCACGGTTCCAAACACGGTAGAGATGATAATGCGCTTCTGGAGGGCGATGTCTCCAGAGTGGGAAGAACGAGAATGTACGCCACGCACGAGCGATAAAGAGAAGACAGGTCTGTGTATGTATACGCCGAGTCATGCATCCTTAGCTAGCGCGACGTTTGCAAGGTGTCTGCTGTTCAGGCCTTGCATGTCAGCCTCGCATGTCAGCACTTCAACATGCAAGGCCTGGCTGAGCTATGCAGAGGGTGAGAGTATGGCAGTGCTTGCGTGGTCGGACTAAATCGGGCATGTGCGAGGGGCCAAAAGCGGAGAGTTCCGACATGAAGCGCGTCAGCGAATCAGACTTTGAGCATTGCGGCGAGAGAGCGAGCTGTAACCAGATCGACCATAGCCAGCCGCTTGGTCGAATTCAGCATCAGTGATTGCTTGTAATAACTCGTCTCGCTCAGCCACCACTCGTCGTCCGCTCTCTCGCAAGCATGTCCGCCATCGCCCGCCGATCTCTCCTCCGCGCCGTCGGGACGGGTTCGTCTGGTGCAGTCCAGTGCCGAGGGCGGTTGTGCTGATGCCAGCACCGGCCCTGCGGCCCATGCCCCTCGTTGCGCGCCGATGGGCCACGACGCAGTCTATGACCCCGCAGGAGAACATTGCGCTGTTGAATGCTCAGCGACTGCACCGCCCCAACTCGCCGCATTTCACGATCTACCAGCCGCAGGTGAGTGTGCGGCTGCGAGGTCGATGTTCGTACGCCGTGCGGGCGAGGGGTTGTCACCGGAAGGGAGCACTTCATTGGGAGGAGAGTCACCTAAAGGCGCCTCAAGGATTGCTGTGCGAGAAGAGACAGAGAGAAGGAGATCTCGGCGTTTGGAGACCGGGAAGGAGCGGAGATCTACGTGTTGGACGGGCGAGGAGGCTCTTCGCGTGTAGCGAGGCCCGTCGTTCCAGCCCACATGCCGACGGACCCTTTGCGCTCTTGCAACCGGCTCATCTCATCGGCAGTGCTGACCCCAGATCACATGGCTCCTGTCCATCGCGAACCGAGTCACCGGCGTCGCTCTCTCCGGCACGCTCTACGCCGCATCGCTGGCGTTCCTCCTCCACCCCGTCTTCCCCGCCATCGACTCCGCGCACCTTATCGACTTTGTCGCGTCCATGCCTACCTGGGTCAAGGGCTCGGCCAAGTTCATCTTTGCCGTGCCGTTCACTTTCCACTCGTTCAACGGCATCAGGCATCTGGCCTGGGACATCGGATACGGTGCGTGTGCCCACACGGCCGGCCGGGGCGGCGGAGCTGATGCGCAGGCCTGACGATCAAGGGCGTGTACGCCGGCGGATACGCCACGCTGGCTGCTACGGCCGCGGCTAGTATCTACCTCGCCTTCTTCGTGTAAGAGGAGCAGGCACGGAGGTGGACTTGGTTGTGAAGGGGAAAGTTTTGCGCGACGTTTTGTCTCGAGGAGGGAGGGAGAAGTCGCGGCGGTATTTGACTTAAGAGAAGCCGCGTCCAAAGGCATTGTCCGCGGCGAAAGGCGATGGAGACGACAACGACGCGAGGAGGGAGCTTGTTCCTATTCTCAGATTCAGTCAGGTTGGCACAATGTGTATTGATTGACATACGATGTACGCTAGTGACGATTGCATTTGGTTGCGAGCCCCGGGTCTAGGTCGATGCGGTGTATACTGCCCTTGTCCGCTTTCCGACGCGGCCCTCCGGCGATACATTCAGTCTGACGTGATGCCAGTAGACCGGCCGTCCTGGCCCGTCCTACCGGAACCAAGCGCCCACTCCGACTCCAGGGCCGTCCCCGCCTTCGGCACTATGCCACCACCCTTCCGGCACCAGCACCGACTCGCCCTCTTGCAGCTTGACGGTACTAGCTCCAGGCATCTCGAATGCTTTGGTGAGGTTTGTTCTAGCGCGATCCAATATCCGGGGTGGCATCTCATCGGTCGCCTTCGCGCTAGGCGCGTTGTCGGGCGGGAACAATGCCGACACGGGCAGAGGGATCGTCGACGTATTGGCATGCCGGGGATCGCTCGACGGGTCGAGCACGGAAGCAGCATCGGGCGGGAGGACATAGAACGTCTTGCTTCCGAGTACTGAGATCAGTCGTGAGCCGTGATGGACGACTGAAAAAGCCTACTTTGCGTGTAGAGACCGATATACGGATCTCGATGGAACGGGGTGAAGGTCCCGCCCGGGCCGATCCAGATGGTCCGGCGATATACCGTCCCCTGTGGTCCGGAGCGGAATACATCTAGCGCAGGGACATCTTCCGCCAGTCGAGGATCGTCCAGGAGGTCAGACTGTGCCAGGTACGCCGCAGGGAGCGAGGCCGGGTCGGCGGAGGGGATTTTGCCCAGAATGAACGCATCGAGAAATAAGCCTGCGTCTCAGCTTCGGGCCGAATTCAATTGAGCTGCTCACCCAGACCCATGTTTATGCGCTGGTAGTCGGGGTCGAGATACCCTCGTCCCCTCTTACCCACCTCGACCTCGACCTCCTTGTGTTCCCCTGCGGCTCTTATGGCTGCGAGGCCATCGGATATGCGCCACGAGGATCTTGCGGGCCAGAGGGCAGTGAGGGACTGACCGACGTGCAGCGGCGCCGACGAGCTCGTCAGGTGCGATGCGAGGGCGCTTCGGGTGATGCTGGGCACGAAGCGGGCGAGGGGCGGTGTCATCTTGAGACCATTTGGGCGTTGCGTTGGACAGAGGGACAAGAGGCAAGCTGGACGGAGGTAGATCCACCATACTTCCTGGGCGCGGGGCCAGGCTGAAGATGACGTCGGATAAATGCAGATCACAGTTGACCGTCTCCACTTGTCTTTAGGCTTTGTCTCCAGTCTACCTTCATCAACGACACCGACTTATACCCCGGCCGTCCTCGATACCCTTCAGCAGTATAGTCGTCGATACTCAGACTCCTCCCGCCCTCGCCTCACCCTTGTATCCCAACAGACGCAAAGCAACATGTTCTGGGACCCACTATTCGAGCACGTTTCGGAGCTCTCCGGCTCCCCTCCCAGTCAGATCAAGGTGAGTCATCTCGACTGGCCGTCCGACCAGTGTTGTACAGCTCAGAGCTGACAACAAGCTCATCACGACTCTGCTCGTCTCGTACCCCCTCGCATCGGTCTACGTTCACCTCGCCGGTACAAGCGCGAACCTCTGCCACCTCTTCTCCCTCGGCGTCTCGTACATCTACCTCGTGCCCCTTTTGGGTCTCCATGCCGGGTTCTGGCACCTTGTCCTTAGCTGCCTCGGAGTGTACTTGATTGTCGTGGGCATTCGGGGACCGCACATGCCATGGGTGGCCTTCTTGTAAGCACGGCGTCGGCCGCAATGGTCAAGCTCATGACAGTTTCGCCATGGGCCACTTGCTCTACAAGTAGGTTATCACCGGCGAGTGGTGAGTTGAGCCTTATTGACTCCTAGCCACACGACCAACTTCATCTACGGCGTGCCGGCGACCGAGATTGAGATTACGTTCACGCAGATGGTGCTCGTCATGAACCTGACGACGTTTGCGTGGAACGTGCATGACGGGAGGCGCAAGATTGAGGTCAGTGCGCGGAAGCCAGTGGCCCGCGCCATGAAGCTCACGTCCAGGAGCTCGACGTTGGGCAGAAAGCGACTAGACTCCAGCATGTCCCCAGCCCGCTCCCCTTCTTCGGCTACTGGTGCGCTTCCCAGCCCATCACTTGCCTCATGGACTGAAAGCAGCTTCTTCTTCCCGGCCATGCTCATCGGTCCATCCGTTGACTACGCGACATACGACTCACTTGTCACGGGCACTATCTACAAGACGGCTCCTCCGGGCACTGGCGCCGAGCAAGAGAAGGCTGCCAAGCGACGCACGCCGTACGGACGCAGGCGCGTAGCTTACCTTCACTTCGTGATCGGTTTAGCGTTCCTCGGCGTGTATGCGGTGTACGGAGGCAGAGGCAGCTACGCTCGAATTCTCGGTCCCGACTGGATGAAGTGGGGCATCTTGACCAAGTTTGGTTTTGTGCAGTTTGCGGGCTTTATCGCGAGGACGAAATACTACGCCGTGTGGAGTCTTTCCGAGGTAAGCTCGCACGCCTGCGCGAATTTTGAACTGACACGTAGGGTGCTTGCATCCTCACGGGCATCGGATTCAACGGTTACGACCCCCGTACCGGCAGGACGCTATGGAACCGCGTGCGCAATGTCAACATCGTTTCAATTGAGACAGCCGAGAGCTTCAAGGTTGTCTTCGATAGCTGGAACTGCAGGACCAACGTGAGGTATCAGCTGTTTGAGAATGGGCACAGCTGACGGCCAGGTCTGGCTGCGGGATTGCATCTACAAGCGGCTCGTTAAGAAGGATAAGAAGCCGGGATCGTTGCAGAGTATGGCGACTTTCGTCACTTCGGCGATTTGGGTGAGTCCACTCAATAGTGGTCATGGCATGATTTGACAGTAGCATGGAATCGCTCCGGGATACTATCGTGAGTTCGAACTATATAAAGACATGGTCCCTGAGCTGACACACAGTTGCCTTTGTCACCGCCGGCCTCTTTACCTCGCTCGGCCGCCAATTCCGCCGCTTTCTCCGCCCCTACTTCCTGCCCGCTTCGAAGACATCCACCACCTCCTCGCCGAACTCACTGCCAAAGTACCCCTACCCGAACCTCGGCAAGCGAGCGTACGACGTCGTCGGCTGGTTCGTCGTCCAGACGACGCTAAATTACGTTGCATGCGCTTTCATGCTTCTCTCCTTCAAGGATTGCGTTACGGCATGGAACAGGATGGGATGGTATGGCCACGTCGCGATCGCTCTGGCGCTAGTCTTCTTCCAGGCTGGAGGCAGACGACGACTGCGCAAGGGATTGAAGCAGGAGGAGAAGCCCGTTCCGAGCGTGCGGGTCTCGCCGCCTAGTCCACCAGAGGACGAGACGGACCCGAAGGACCTGCGATGGGTCAAGCATGCGCTGGACAATCCGGGATACCAGGATGCCGGGGAGGGTGTCCATCCGGATGGAGGTATGGTGGACCGATGGATGGATGGGGCGGAGACGCCGACTCTGGAGAAACCTAGGCCGAAGGAGTTCTGAAGAGGGGCTGCGAAGTATTAAGGGGGGAAGACGATGGAATGGTGAATTGTTACCGATATACATGCAGCATGGAACCAGCATGTCGAAGCGCTCAACGGACGGAACGCGTTGGCGGTTCCATATACATTTATACGACCTGAAACCAAAGCGGCGACTCCTTCCAACCACACAGGTTCAAGGATACGAGACTGGCCGGGGAATGTCACGTGCGCCGTTGCGATCCTGCATTGTCTGACGGCGGTGGGTACAAAGCCACGCCGGCGAGACTACATTTTTGAGTATCCGACGACTATCTAGCGACAGAGTCGTTCATCTGGCCCGAAGTGAACAGGGCTACGTTCGCGAACCCGTCGGCGATCGAGTCATGCGGCGGGACTGCGAGGTTCCAGCCCGCGCATATAATTGCTGCAGACGGAACCACGTCGACAACAAACTGTACATCTTCGCCACATTGAGCAACACAGAGGGTCTGAGCTCGTGAATCGGCCACCAGTAGCCGCTCCGATGTGAAACGGCCCCTGTTCACGAGCTGATTGGAGCCGCGAGTTCTACAATTGTCAGCTGCAGCCAGCGAAGATCGTTGCGGCCAATCTCCCTCCCCCAGAGACTGCGAATGCGAGTTTCAGCAGGGATTGGGGGATCTGTGGCAGATAGCACACGAGTGGTACCAGGCGACCGGAGATCAACGCGCTGATCCTTTCTTGCACCTACCTCTTCCGCCTCGACGAAAAGCAGCGAAAAACAAGCTCCACTACCGGCCAGTCTTCATGCTCTGCAGCCGTGCACCGTGCATATGTACGCGAGCTCGCAAGTTGCAAAAGCATATTCGCCATGCGACCTACACTGCCCGCCACTCGCCCCTCGCCACTCGCCACTCGCGTTCCGGCGGAAGTACGCGCGTGATCCAACGCGTCGCAGCTCATGCGATTTCCTCGCACCGAACCACACAACATCAACGCTATCCATCCCTCGACCAACTCCCACCCTCCATGTCCCGCGAATCATCAATACCGCCCAGCGCATACGGTAGCGCATCAGCGCATCCCGGCGCGGATCTCGACACATCGACACTGCCGCCGTCGTACCAGACGCTCCTGCAGAAGCAGCAGGAACACGCCGGGTTGCAGGCGCTGAAGGAGGCGTCGGGGGATATGGTCAGGCGCGTGGAGAAGCTCGCGGAGATGAGCAGCGTGATGGCTGATGGGGGCGAGGGTGAGTGATGCGAGTTCTGCGAGTTCTGCGAATGCTGCGACCCTGCGCGAGACAGGTCGCCCCATGGACAGCGCTGATGGTAGCGCTCGGGGCGGTCATGCGTAATTGGCCGCATGTCTTCTCAGTCCTGGGCCTGTTTGGTGAGTGCAAATGCCGTCTGATGAGCCATGAAGCTCGTGCTGCGTGGCACTGATGGCAGAGAAACAACCCGAGCAGCCCGTCTCGCCGGGAGGTACGCCACAGCAAGAGGAAGAGGAGCCGCTGCCAACGCTGGTGCGATTACATTACACCGAAGAAACGGCAAAACAACAATAGATGAAGGTACATCCAGACGGGCACAAGTTGTATGTATAGCGCTTCCACGCTACGTAATTCAAAATTCCTGCTCCAATCGTGGCGACCTGGTGCCGCGTATTGACGTCCACGACACATCGACAGATGGGCCGGCTGTTACCTCTCGCTAAAGGCACTAACGCCGCGACACGTCTCGTCTGCCAGCACACGATATCCTTTCAGCTCGTATCCTGCCCAAACGGGCTGCTCCTTTGGCCTCTGACATGCGCGACGTCGGGCCAGGGGCGAGTCGTGGTCGCAGCAGGGCACGAATGCTTGCGCGCATCGCAAACCACTCATCACAGGCTCGCGGCGTACCGACACAGACATGCCCAGGCGCCCACCTCCTCGTGCGTCGTCGACAATGCAGCCGAACGGTCACAACGGCGCATCGACCTCATCACCGTATCACCCGATGGCGCCGACCAGGTTGCGGAACAGGTCATGGGCCGCGCACCCCGTCATCGTCGCTGCCCTGTCCCTGTACGCCCCGACCGCGCGCGCTCAGGCGCCGCAGCCCAGCGAGGAGAGCAGCTACATCAGTGAGCAGTACAATATCTGCAAAGACGACATTGGCGCGTGTTCCGGCCTGATCAGTGAGTATGCTCCGCGCCGACGTCTCCGCGTGCAAGCCGTGAGCGCTGACCCCACAGTCGGATGTATCGCTGTGGTAGCAGGGGCGCTCCTGCTCCTCTGGCTATGGAGGCGCCGGCGACACAGACACAAGGATGAGGCGGCCAAGGGCCAAGCTCGGCTCGTCGAGGAGGCGAAAGAAGACGCTATCGCAAAGTACGACCACCAAGCTCGGGAGAAACACATGGCCAATATACAGGCCTTGTTGCAGGGTCCAATCGGCCAGGCGGCGAAGAAGGAGGGCAACGAATACCTCGCCAGGAAGCTGGAAGGGCGGATGGGGGGTCGGTGAGGAGCCGAAACGGGAGGAGGCGCGACGAGAATGGTCAAGCTACACATAAAGATACGACCCTCTTCGCACTGAGCCGTCTCGCGGGTCATGCGTTCCATGCGCAGTCGACGCAAATACGAGCGGAGAATGACATGTCGTTACAAGATCCACCGTCTATGAATTATTAAGCGTCACACACACCCTTCATCTGACCTTCCCCCACCTTCCTCGCCGTCCGGCCTTCTAAGCCTTGGGCGCCTCGGGTGTAGCCGCCGCCGCCGCCGGCTTCTCCGCCTTGATCTCAGATGGATTGGGCGAAGCAGACCCCTTGCCGCCAAACCATCCTCGGTGCTTCTCCTTTTCCTTCTCCTTCTCCGCATTCTTCTTCTTGTTCCCGGCGTTCATCACGAGCCTGACGGTCAGGTTCGACTCCAGCAGACGGCTTGCTCCAAGCTCACCGTTCCAGCTCGCGGCGCTCTTCGTCGCTCTCATCCGCCTCGACAGCTTTGAAAATCCCACCGATAGTCAGGATCGCCTTAGCGCGGCGCAAAGACGTCTCCTTGTCCAGTCCAGGCTCGTACAACACCTGGTCGACCACGGCTCCGACAACCTGACCGTCAGCTTGTCGACGCTGCGCCGATCAATTCAGCTCACGTTGATCACCTCCCACCGGGTCGCCTTCCACGTCGTCAGCAGCATCTTGCTGGACAGCTCCTGCGCCAGCGCCTCGATCTCTTCTGGCGTGGCATCGCCCCGCTGCTCCAGCTTTTCCATCTCCTGCATCGCCGTCTGCACACCGATACTGCGCGTCAGCAAAGGAACGTTAACCGACATGGCCATCACTCACGCAGATCCAAGCAGGCCCCAGCCCTCCTTGACCATGCCACCCTTCTCCTTCAGCCTGCCCAGGAATCCACCTCCGAAGAACTTCTTCGACTTTGCGAAGTTGCCCGCTTTCGTAATGTACACGCTGGAGATGGTGTGCAAGAGCTGGGGTGTCAGCTCGATCCCGGTCTCCCATGGTGAATCATCTCACTTCGATACCGAACGACTCCAGCTTGAGATCCTCCGCCTCAGTCCTGATCCGCGCCTCGAAAGCCTTGGTCTCCGTGTCGTTCGCATCTCCCGGGTTCTTGGCATGCACAAATGGCCGTATCCTCTGCACCAGCTTCTCCTTCAATGCGTCGATTCTGCACATCAGCTTAGTACACGACGATGTGACGTGGGAAGCTCACCTCGCCTGCTTCTCCGCCTCCTGCTTCTTCTCCAGGGCCTCGAGCTGCGCCTTCTGCTCGGGCGACATTTTCGGCTTGCCCTTCTTGTCCTTGCTCTGATCGTGCTTGGCAAGGTCCGTCTTTGAAGTCGACGCCGAAGTTGAAGAAGGGGCAGCTTGTCCAGGCTTCTCTGTGAATGACGAGTGGTGCGCCAAGGATGTGTTGCTTTCCTCGGCGACGGCAGATGGGATCGGGTTGGTTGCTGCTGCCGCAGGAGCGGCCCCGGGGGCCTCAGCAGTCTGCTCGCTTCCAGCGGAGGCGGCAGCAGCGGCAGCGGCACCTGCGCCTGGCTCCGCTGCCTCCGCCTCCTTAGCCGCTTCCATCTCAGCCCTCTCCTCCGGCGTCATTACGACATCCATCGTGGACGTGAAGTCTGGCTTCAGCTTCACGGCGACAGGGGTTTCCCTCAACTTACCCTTTACGAGCGAAATCTCTCCGATCTACACATCAGCTGGGGTCGAGGACGCTCTGGACAGCTCACGTAGTCATAGAAAGCCTCTACATGTCAGCACCGCTCGATCAAATGCACCAGGTGACTCACCGCCTCCAAACATCTTCGAAAAGATCTCCTGCGGGTCGACCTCCCCACCCTCCTCGGGCCGCTTCATGCCATCCTTGCCGACCTTATCGTAGAACGCCCTCGAGTCGGAGTTCGACAGGATCTGGTACGCCTCGCTGCTATCAGTCGCCATTTCATGCTCCAGCTCGCACAGCCTCACCCAACCTCCTTGAACATCGTCTCCGCCTCAGGCGACTGGTTCTTGTCCGGGTGGTACTGTTATCAGCACGGCTCTGAGAGAGCCCGTCATTGCGTTGCCCACCTTAATGGCCATCTTCCGGTACGCCTTCTTCAGCCTAGCATCAGCATCCGATGAACGCCGGCGGGAGGGGTCGGGGCGCACTCGATATCGGTCGCCTCGGGCGATACGCCCAAGAGGTCGTACAGCTGCGTATCTTTGACCTTTCGCGACGCCATGGTGGGTAGTTGGGTGAATGTGAATTAGTGAAAGGGTGAATGAAAGGCGTGGAGAAAGGATGTCTGGGTGTTGAGTGGTGCTGTGTACGAGTGATGAAACCGACTTTTGTGTGAACAGAGCGTGAGCGGTGCGGGCGCAGGCGGGCGGGCACATTCGTCATCGTGTCACGTGACTGACTGACTGACTCATTGCGCAGTTGCAACCCGCAGCAGCGGCGGAGGCTACTCATTAGTTTGGACCTCGCAGCAACAGCAACAGCAACACACAACAGCAACACACGATCAAGAGCACCTATCACTTGACCGGAATCAACTAGAAGCTGGATCGTTCATACCAGACGCGTTGGGACATCCATACATCTCCCATCCCACCTTTGATCCAGGCCCCAGCATTAGACCCGACTGCCGACCATGTGTAGCTGAGCTCCCGTCGTTCGTGTGACACGACCAACAACATCACCGCGGGCACACAAGTCAGGATCATGGACGATACGCTCGTGAGCCCACCGCCAGGGCCCTCGCGGTCTCGTAGGCAGCACGACGCCAACCTTGCCGACAAGATAATGGCTCTGCAAAGGAAAAACGCCAGCGCCAATGGGCCTAGCCGGTGAGTCGGGCCGCGGCGAGCAGCCCGTGTCGCAGCTCACTTGCAGGGCATCGTCTCGGCGACAAGAAGCAGAAGACTTCAACCGTGGCGCGGACCGCTCGAGCGCACCCCGACAGCTGTACGACCCGGCCAGGTCGCCTTTGCCGGTTGTGCCTCGAGCAGAGGAGGCGCCGCGCAGACGTCCTCCCGTTCCTCCGCCGCATGCGCAGGCCCGCAATGAACCCGCCACAAAAAAGCTGTTCAACCCGGATGTACATGACCCGCATCAATTCCAGCGGGTGCGAGCGGTGCCCTCCGAATCGTCCTCCGGCTCACGAGGGCTCATGCGCAAGCCGGCAGCTGCGCGGACGCCGGAGGAAGAGGCAGACCGAGAGCGGGAGAGGAGGAAGAGAAGGGAGGGGAGCGAAAGGGGAAGTTTGGCCGTCAAGAAGAAGGACTCGGATACCAGGAGCAAGGGGAGCCGGAGCTCGGAGGGGAGTGAATCGCTCAAGGATCGCGAGAGGGGTAAGGGCAAGGCGTGAGTGTCCAGCTGTCCTTGCGGGCCAAGCTCATCATAGCGACTCTGGTGTCAAAGCGATCCTGAAGGACATTCACAACAAAATCAGGGCGCTCGAAAGCGAGCTGACGGAAACGCACAAGAAGATGGCGGCGGACCCGGATGGAGGGATCAGGAGAAGTCTGGACAGACATGGCTCTTACGCTCGGAAAGGGGGTGAGGAGGACACTCGCGCGTGGATGGAGCTCATTGGCAAGCACAAGGAGTGAGTCTTGTACCGTATCAGTGTCAATGGTGCGGTCTGACGACAGGTTGTCCGACCTGCATCACCTCTTCCTCGTGCGCGTCTTCGACCCACTTGTGCCTTCGACATTCCAGCAGCTTGCAGTCAAGTATAACATACCCTCGCGGCTGTGGCAAGTCTCTTTCCATCTCATTCTCGAGCGACTCCGCCACGCATGGATGACATCGCAACCTGCCGCGCTGGACTTGCTTACGGATCTTGTATATGACGCATACAAGTTCTACACCGATCTGCTCGAGGATCAGGCCTTATCCAACTTCCGGACGGCGTGGATTGAAGCGCTGGGTGACCTGGCAAGGTACAGGATGGCCATCGCCTCACACGTCGGTGAATCGAGCCGGACTGCCGCCCAGCGCGATGTGGCGCAGCGTGAGCGGGACGAGGACGATACGCCGGTAGACAGCGGGGCGAGCATTGGTGCGGAGGTCGCGCAGAGCTGGGACGTGGAAGACAAGGAAACGTGGCGGACTACCGCGAGGGACTGGTATACAATGGGTATCACCGAGAAGCCGGGAGAGGGGCGGCTGCACCATCACCTGGCGCTGCTTTGTCGCGATCTTCGCGGCCAGGAGGGCCGCGCCTTGCATCATTTCACGAAGAGGTCAGTCTAGAACCGCCTGTAGACCATACGCTGACCCCAGTCTGACTGTCACGCATCAGTATATGACGTCTCGTGAATCACTCTTACCACTATTTGACTCTGCGTTACAATCTCAGAGATCTTTGCCGGAAGCGACGGCGATGGATCTGTTTGTTCGACTGCATGGTATGCTGTTCACGAAGATCGACCTCGACAACTTCTCCACCGTCATGTCGCGGTTTATGGAGCGCTTGGAAGAGGATGCTAGGCTAGATGGTGTGAGCCGAAAAGCGACGGTCACACAGGTCGACTGGATCGTCATGGCCACTGTCAACATTGCCGCGGTGCTGCAATACGGATCCGTTACAGGCGTGCTGCGCAAGGCACTGTCGGTGGAAGGACAGGAACGCCGCCGCGCGCAGGCTATCAACGGCGACGATGACGGCGAAGATGGAGACAATGTGGACATCGCCGAATCTGGTCCAGCCGAAGAAGAGACTTCGCCGATGTCCGATCACTCGGCGGAGGTCAATCCGACGTTCTTGAATGCCCTGCACCTTACGTTCACCATGCTCGAATTTGCGCTCGAACACCCAACTCGACAACAGGGCCTACACGCGGTGCTCAACCCATATATCACCCTTATTCTCACTTTTCTTTCCACTATGTGCCGCCAGCCGCACGTTGCAAGTATCCTTGTCGATCACATGCCTTGGAAGGGTCTCGTCGACTTCCTCACCAAGACCGGCCTGGAAATCAGGGATGAGACCCGCTTGATGGTCGGACCGCCGTTGCCTGAAGACTGGGCCGTGAGGGGTATGGAGTGGGTCGGTCGGCGGGTGTACGAGCGAGGTTTCTGGAAGGCGAAGACATCGGGACGAGGATCAGGCGCGATGGCCCAGCCGACTCCGCGCAGTGGGGAGCGCTTCCAGTCGGAGATGGACGTGTTATTGGCAAACTTTGAGACATCACTGGACATCTCCGAGGGCGTCATCGACGAGGCGGACGGAACGGATCTGACGGATGGGCCAGTCGCGGTGAACCAGCGACGATGGAAGCGGATCATATGGGCTGCGGGCGTCATGCTCAAGTACATTGATGGCTTCGACCTGGTGGACGGAGGTCTGGCTGTTCAAGGCGCGCTAAAGATGCGTCTTGAGGAGAACGAGCGGGCAAAGAAAGCGGAGGAGGAGCAAGATCGTCGTCGAGAGCTTGTCAGAAGGGAGAAGGAACGAGCCGAAGAGCTTGCCGATCTCGAGGCGCTGCTGGAGGCTGGCGACGACGACGTCGATTTGCGAGACCTCAAGGTGGGTGCCACCTCGAGCTCAACGCCGAACCCTGCTGACGACAGATCCGTCGAGATCAGCTCCGGTCTGGCAGCGGACCCGGATCCGTCGTGCCTCGCAAAGCCCGCAAGGCGTTCAAAACTGCCCTCCGTGCCGTTCCAGGCTACACGATGCTCGTGTTTGACACGAATGTCCTCCTATCCTCGCTCGACCTCCTCCGCACTGTCGTGGAAAGTGGCCAATGGAGCGTCATCGTCCCCCTTCCCGTTGTCACGGAGCTGGACGGTTTGTCCAAGAACCCGCCGCCACTCGGCCTGTCCGCGACTCAAGCGATATCGTACCTCGAGTCCCGGATCCGGACGCACTCGCTTTGCCTCAAGATCCAGACGTCGCGCGGCAACTATCTATCGGACCTGCTCATTCGCACGGAGCACGTCGATTTCACGGACCCGCTCATTGCGAGCCGCAACATGGACGACCTCATTCTCAACATCGCCAGTTTCCAGAACGAGCACTTCACGGACCGGTCAAAGATTCTCGGGCAAGGAGGTGCTGAGTTGGGGGCTACCAAAGTGGTGCTCGTCACGTTTGACCGGAACTTGCGACTCCGAGCGAGGGCAAGGGGTATCGAGGCGGTCGATGAGAAGGAGTTCAAGGGAGTGTTGGCGAGCTGAGAGATGCGCATTGCTGGGACGTTGCACAAGTTTGCTCCGCCCTTACATCTTTTGCCGGTAGGTATCACCAACGCGATTGTCTCCGACCACACCACCGAGCGTTTCCACGCATGATCCGCTGTGGACGAGCCGGCTCGCGATGAGCCCGACGACCGGAAGGCGATGCATCGGTCCTCCCGGCAAATGGCACAAGCGGGTAACGGCTAACTTTGTTTGCCGTCCAATACGACGCCTGTCTTGCGAGCCGCCAAGCCACACCTCAACCCAAAGGATCCAAGCGGATGAATGGGTGCGCTACCCATGGGTGAAGTACTCCGTGCGGTGTGCGCGGCAGCGTGGGAAGGCACAGCCAATGTATCGTACGCCCAATCGACCATGTATCGTTATGATGCGGATGAAATGAATTGGTCTGCTTCTTTCCCGCCCCCTGGTTGCTGGCTGTGAAACGTTTGACCCTGGCGCTTTGACTCGTTGGGTCTGTTGGTAGCGATCGGCGGGACGCACACTGCCTTCCACGGTGACAGTCTCGGGCATCGTCGCATGGCTTTGCACCAGCACCAGCATCTGCATCTCATTGTCGTTCTTTGCAGACGTGCGCCATCAACAATCGATCCGTGGCAGCAGCAAAACGGTTCAATAGTCACTACGATGTTCGGCTCGACTATCACCTCGCTCGTTGCCCTTACGCTTCTCGGCGCGGCTTCCGCACAGACTTCCGACTTGGCCGTGACCGAGCCCAGCGCGGCGCACTGGTGTGAGTAGTCTGCGCATCTTCTGCAATGCAGCATCGTGAGAAGTGCTCCTCGGTGCCGCAAAGAGGTTGAGAACGTGAAAAGCCGTGGCTGATGCGCAGGGGTTGCTCAGTCCGCCAACACTCTCGCATGGTCCGGCACTACCCCCGCCCAGTTCTCCGTCTTCCTTAACAACCCGGACACGTCCCTCCTCACCAGCAAATACGCCATCATCTCCATCCGTGAGCCGCATCTGCGACGATAGCCCGTTAGGGGATCACTAATCGCAGAGCAAGTGTACGAGTACTCGAAGACGATCGACCCGTGAGTCGATGTTGCACGCCACGCAGTCCTGAGCTGATGTCAAGAGGGAGCGTCACGCCTGGAACGGGATACGTGTTCGAGTTGACTGATACCCTCAACTCGTCCAGTGAGCTCCACGCGTCCACCCCACGCCGCCGTCCCCCTTCTAGGAGGGATGTGTTCGTCGCTCAATTGCAGACATCTACGCCACGTCCGAGCCCTTCGAGATCAAGGCCAAGGGCTCGCCGTACCCGCCTCAGACCACCCCGTCCAACACCGGCAGCGTCGTCACGGCGTCTGGATCCGCGCCCGTTGGATCCGCAAGCGGCGCGAGCTCTGCCCCGTCCGCGTCCAGCTCGGGCGCGGCATGGCCGGCGATGACGGCTGGAGTGGGAGCTGTTGGAGCGGCGGTCATGGGCGGTCTGACGTTCCTGCTCTAGGCGGCTGGGAGGGGTGTCACCAAGGAATGTTTCGTGGACATTGACTGGCATGCGTACACGGTCTTAGCAACGTTAATGATGTTTATATTGATCTCGTCCGGCTACACGAGTGGGTTGGTGATATGATATCCTAATATGCACATGAATCGAGCTAGAGATGCGGAGACGCAGTCGATGCTGTGACTGCGCGAGCGATGGATGACAGGGCACTCTCGCGAATGAGCCGTGCCAAGGTGGAGGGCGACCACGGATGGGCCGATAAGCGGACGGAAGCATCCCATCGTCAGTGTCACCATCTCCCCTTTGGTCCATCACACCTCACGCACGCATACCTCACACTCGACCGCCTGCCGTCTCCTCAGCACAGCCAACAGCATACAGGCTATTGATATGGACATCACCGATGAAGGGAACGGCGCGGGGAGTAGCAGCCGACACCAGAACGGGGCGGGCCGGTATCCGTCCCCCGGGCGGCTGAACAGCCTGGTGAGTGATCAACCCTCGTCGACTTCCCGTCGCTGTAGACCGGGATGGTGCGCTGACTATAGCACGACCTCGTGCTGGACTACGTGTCCCAACAAGCCTATGCCTCGACGGCAAAGGTACTATCGCAGCCGCGGCCCAAGCGCGTGACTGGCGATGGCGTGACGAGCGACGGTATCGGCGGCAGCACGACCAACGGGAGTAGCGGCCACGGCGGGGATGATGGAGGGATGGACATAGATGTGACCCCTGGGGTAGGGCCTGGGGCGTCCTCGCACCCTGTCAACAAAGACAAGGAGAAGGAGCGGTTGATCACGCCTTCCGAGCTGGAGTCCATCGAGCGGCGGCGCGGTGAGTCAGACCTTCCCACCTATGCCGGACAGCGCATCCATTCCACATACCGCAGCGTCGCATTGCTCATTCCAGGAATCCTCAACCATATACTCAACGGCGCGATCATGCGCGCGATCGACTCGATCCAGACCCACTTCCCGGCCGTACTAGACGAGACTTCCCTTCCGAAACCTCCCCCTCAAGCCCAACCCACCTCGTACGCCTCGTATCAGGGATCATCTTCCACCGCTCCACCGCGGCGACTGGGCCAAGTGCGACAGCCAGCACAGCCCATGGCGCACTCCATACCGGTCAACGTCCAATCCACGCATCCCGCGCATGTCATGCTAAACCTCAAGATCCAAGCATTCATCGAACGGTTCAGAAACAACGCCTCCAGCTCGCCTTCCACGCCCAGCAGCTCGATCGAGAGCCTCACGTCAAGCATGCACATGTCCACGGAGATGACGGGCCAATCGGGGCCACCGACACTTAACCTCGGCAGCTCGGTCAACAAGACGAGTAAGCTCGCCGCGGACTTGACGGCAGTGCAAGACCTGCATGCGTTCGCAAAGAACCTCCCGGCCGATGATCGGGCGGTGTACCTCCCCGAGCTGCAGTGGATCAACTCGCTGTTTGCGTATACGGATCCCGAGACGAGTATACTCCGGGGTTTTCTGGAGCAGGACCGGCGGATCGCGCTCGCCGAACAGGTCAATGCGGCTATACTGGGTAAGTGGCCACTTGTTGTTGTGCGTGCACCAATTGACGCCAGCTTCGGAGGAAAAGAGCGGGCCTGCTTTCCTGCGCAGTATCGCGCAACGCACGGCTGCGATATACACGATACTGAACGCCAAGGATATAGACCCCAGGCCAGTCAGCGAGGACGAGAAGAAGAGCGCCGAACTGGCAGGCGTGAGTCCAGCTGCCCTTGCCATGATTGGGGGTCTTGATCGCTGATGACAGTACTGGAAGCAACACGCCAATGGACGGTATCGCTTCTCGCTACACGAGTTCGTCGATCGGTCTTGGGCTTAGGAGATCCCGCCCTTTTCAGGCGAGCAGACCCTGCAAGATTACGCCGCGAGGCTGGATGCTCTACGCGATGTGCTGATTAGTGCGAGAGGTCCGCGGGATGGTCGACGAGAGATTGGGTGGCACGCTGCGTTGTTGTAGACGACTGATGTAGTGGCATTGTATCATGAATAACCTGTTCAACACATGCCGTCCAAGCTGACTCGATGAGGCCTTTCAAGCAGCACACCCCGTCAATCAGATCACAAAGACACAATGCATGCTGTATTCCCCACGCTCTCTACTGA
This sequence comes from Papiliotrema flavescens NRRL Y-50378, assembly GCA_000442785.1. Taxonomy (NCBI): domain Eukaryota; kingdom Fungi; phylum Basidiomycota; class Tremellomycetes; order Tremellales; family Rhynchogastremaceae; genus Papiliotrema; species Papiliotrema flavescens. Next base: position 129,737 of record CAUG01000460.1, read on the forward strand.
GGTGGACCCCTCGCATGCCCGGAAGTGGCCAATCAAACTCAACGGGATCGAGTTCCATCTGCGATTCCTCCAACTCCACGCTTCCAACCAACTCCCAGTCTCCCGCAGACTTGCCGGCAACGTTGGAACACTCCTCTTGTGCGTGATTTTCCAGCCCCTTACAGTTCTCGTCGACGCCCATTCCGTCGTCTTCGGAATTGGGGACAGTCGGATGTCGCATGCGAACGCTCTCAGTATACCCGAGGTTGGGTTCACCTAAGCCTCCGAGAGCCAGAGTCGCGGGTCGAGGACTCGCTTCGTTGGTCGTCGCCTCGGTGGCGGTGGCAGCCCTAGTGATGATTGCAGTGTTGAGCGCCGGCGAGGTGGACGAAGACGAGGGCGTGGTGTCGGGCGGCATGGGTTGCCCGTTTGGAGAATCATCCGCAGTCAGAGCGGCGCTTTCCTGCTAAGCGATCAGCGCACATATCATAGGCGGATTCTCGACCAGAGTCTCAGTCCTCACCTCGATCGTCCCGCCTTCAATTTGCGTAAGTGGCTCGGGGGATCCTTGCTCGGATATCATGCTGCGGGTGTGGCGAATGGGCTGGGATTTAGTAATCATTCTCCCGGACTGTACGTTCACCTACCGACGGCGCAGGACAGACTTGGGGAGAATTCGATCGCCGGCAAGGGTGGCAGCTAGTCCTGCAAAGTTCTGGGTCTGGTCCAGGACGGGTGTTTATACCGATCGCTTGTGGTACCAGCCTTTAGACTTCGACGGCCGATTCCCGGTGGATCACGCTATCACACGGGTTTCTACGCCGTTATAAGGTCCCATACCGTCGCCGTGCTCCACACCCACTAGTCCGTTTCCATCGAAGCCGTGCAGGGGACGGAGATCTGCCCGGCGTCAGATCAGCGGCGGACGGCGAGTTTCGTATGACACGGACCGCTGAGCGATTGAAAAGCGCAAGCGATTTGCTGATATACCATGCATGTTTTGTGTGACCAAATTACGTAGTCTAGGGAATCTTTGCGCCCACGGCCCCTTTTTGTTTGAAGCTTGCAGAGGCCGAGGCTATGGAAAGGATAGTGTTGCCAAAGGGACTGGGGAGACCGAGGGGGATGTCGCCACTGTGGGATTTTTCCTATCGCCCGACATCACTGCCGGCGATTGGCCGCGTGCCCATACGCACAGTACAATCGCCGCCTCCCCGATTGCCTCCTGACACAGTCTGAAACAAAGAAGAAGTAAAAGTCGTAAGACTTGGTTGCTTGGTTTCGAAGACCACGCCGGAAAATGTAGGATCGTCTGATCGCCGAGATCTGCTCCACTTTCGGCCGCTTGGCCTTCGGAAGCGAGCTGTTCGTTGCTTTCGTCTGCACCAGAATCATGCGGCAAGCATGTTAGATCGCGTAGACCAAGCCTGGCTGCCCGGGTCCCGTTGTCTATGCGCAAGGTCTTGCGAGCATATTTTGCTCGTGTGTGTTGCACGAAAGCTCGCGCCGGCACTGCGGACAGCGGACACGCTGTGCCGGGTCCCGGAGCCCGGTGATTTGATCCGAACACTCGGTTCCTGGCCAGTCGCGTTCCGAGCCTGAACTCGTTGACGGTCCACGTTGATCTCCACTTCACCATGCATCGGATATTTATCTGACAGTTACTTCTAATTATCTTAGGCTTCTCTGGCTGGTCAAGAGGGAGTCGCGTACAGTTGTTGTTCAGTCGTATTAAGCGACACGGCCGCCCCTTTAGCCGAACTTCCTTTGTCTCTTGTCATCAAATCATTGATCTCCCCGACCTGATCAAACGCCTCGATATGCGTTGATCTCGTCTCTCGGCGTCTTCGCGTACCCCGGATCATGGCAGAAAGCGACGACGAAGACGACGGAAGATCTGTATACAGCGTCCACTCGCTGCCGAGCGCCAGCGGCAGTAGCTCGGATACCTTCGCCGGCGCAGCCAGCAACGAGCGAAGTCCGGCATCTTCTACTGGACCGATCTCTCCTAGACCACCGCTATCAGCTCCTGCTTCACCAAACAGTTCCAGCACCACAAGCAGCTCTCCCCGCTCACCACGCCCACCCGTCACGCCAACGTCAGCAGTGTCCACCCCCTCCGGTCCTCGCTCATCTCTCACCTCGCAGTCAGCGAGCTCTTCGGATCCGTCACCCGACTCTCCTCTCGGTACAGCGTCGTCCGCCGCCTCATTTTTCGTTCCCAGCACTGCAATATCTACACGGTCATCCATGACTCCGTCGACGGCATCTTCCGGAAAGATGACAGATACAAGCTCTGTCAGGAGCTGGAAGAAGGTAGCGAAGAACGGGAAGGCTCTGGCTGGATCAGATGCCGGAAGTACGCGCAGCAGTTCTGTCCCGCCAGGGACCTCGACACCCTCAACCAGCTACCCGATTACCTCAAGAAGCAGTCGTACGCTCAGCCAAGAATTGATCCGATACGGCTCTCTATGTGAGTGCCTTAGAATCGTTGATGGGGGTGTAATGATTGACTGACCGCCAGATCTTGTTCCCGCCCTCCTAGCCATCCCACTCGGCCTGCTCATCCACCTGACCACACTCCTGCTCACCCCGCTGTACAACTCTCTCCCCCTATCCCTGCACCCACACATGCTTTACGCGCTCCTCGCCGTGCCGCCCGCAATGACATACGCCTTGATCACCTTACGGTCGCCAGCGCAGGAGGTTATCAGCGCGCGGGTTTGTTTAACAATCATGACCATCGCCGGGGACTTGGTCGTGGTGGCCGGTCGGCGTACGGGCAGTCTAACAGGAGCCATTCTCGGCGCGGAATTTGGCGCCCTCGCCGCGCGTGCACTGCTTGGCGTAGGCGCTGTTGGTGGAGCTATCGCGTTTGCTCTCCTCTGTGCAGTGAGTCCGGCGAGACATGCTCAGCTGGTTGTGGCAGAGTACAGAAGCTATATCCTGACAACAGGATCATGCACTGCCAATACACCATGAAGGCTCGACCACCGGGCAGCTTCTGAACGTCGTTCATGTGATGGCTCGAGCCGGCGCCTATGCGCTTCACTTGTTCTTTGCCGAGCAGGGCTGGGCCAAGCTTCTCGGGAATGGGAGTTCATTCCTGACGCAGCATCCGGAGAAGACTGTGAGAGATGCTCACGGCCGCGCGAACACGCGACTCACCGCAGACCCTCTTCCTCTCGTTGCTGATCACTGCTCTTTCTCTCTTCGTTCGGGCACCAATGGCGAGCCCGGCCTCTTTCGCCTCATCGACGCACCGGTTCCTCACCGGGAGTCTATCTCTCACGCCCAAATCTTCCAGAAGACTTAAAGAAGTTACAGCCTTCCTCCCACGATCGATCTCCCCTATCCTCCTGCTCTTGCGACTACCCCTGCTTATCCTCGCCGTTCGCCAACAAATCTTCCTCCGTCCTACTCCGCCATATTATTCCGCAAACGGTACCACTCGAGTCCTGCATTCGGAGAAGTCGATCACGGGTCAAATTGTCGTTGCAGAGCACCTCACGAGGGGATACAGATTTCTGCGGTGCGATGCGAGTCTCCTTGGTGGGAGGTGGATGCGGCCAGGCAGTGATTCACAGGACGTCGACCTGGGAGACTCGTAAGTCGTTGCCTCTTTCAGTGTCGCGCTCAAAGCAGAATCTTCGCGACATTTGCGCTGCAGGAAATTGGGGTACTGGCGTACAGGTCTGATGAAAGCGAGAGCCTGGCGCGAACGATCTCGATGACGACGGAGCTGCAGCTCGAAGCGGAGACAGGAGACGATGAGGTCGAGAAGCCGCAAGAGCGAGCACTCATCATGTGAGCGATGAGACACCGCGCTCGAAGCGCTTGTGCTCACATTAGCGGCTTGGGCGTGGGGATCTCAGCGTCAGCTATGTCCAAGCGGCGCATGGCGCTGGACGCCGTAGGCGAGTTCCGAGAGGCCGACTCCAATTATAACGAGCTGACGGGCAGAGATAGACCCGGCGGTGTACCATGCCGCGCGCGACTACTTCAACGCGACTTTGCCCGAGGGCAGCACGACCATATCTCTCATCCCCGGACAAGACTACGTGTCACAAGTCGCGCAAATCCAGAGGCAGATGAACGGCACGATGCAGAAATGGAGCTATGTGATCCATGACTGCTTCAGCGCCGGCAAGCTCCCCGCCGAGGTGTTCGCCCTGGAGTTCTGGCAGGAGCTGGCCGGGCTTGTAGAGGTGGACGGGATAGTTGCGGTGGTGAGTGCATGTGATCTACACGGAAGGTGAGATGCACGCCGACTGCAGAATGTGGCGGGTGTGCTGCACAGCCTCGCGACGAAGCGGATCATCTTGACGCTGCTGCGGACGTTCACGCAGTGTCGTGCGTTCGGCGAGCTTGGCGACGAAGAGGAGAGGGACGATCTGATGAATGTGGTAAGTTTCTGCACGCTGATTCGGAAGAGCGTCTGCTGACGCGTGCAGGTCGTCCTCTGTACCGTACGTGTCCGACCCCTACCGGTCGATGGCTCCGATGGCCACCTTGCTGATGCACAGATGGCGCATTCGCCGTTGCTGACGTTCCGCCCGCCGACGAGGCACGATGTCTTGCGCTCCCCGCTAAGGTGCGGCAGACTGGCATCTCCGGGTCGGGGCACACAGCGCTGACGGATAGGTCGCACGTGTACCGGACATTTCACGACAAGGAGATCAGCCTCTATGATCTCTTCATGGATGTAGATCTCGCCGACGACGGTCTGCTCATCACGCGCAAAGGCTCAGAGGACGGCCTCACCCAAGTCGCAGCAGGCTTGGCAACATGGAAGAACATGCAAAACCGTACGTAGGGCTTTTGCGGGTCAGGACGCAGCTGACGCACAGTGCTCACGCGGGATATGTGGCTTGCATGGTAAAGTGTGAGTATTGCCGGTGATTACAACATAGTTCGAGTCGGATGAACCGCCGCTGCCCCTGCGCCCTGCGAGGCCGTCTTTCTGGTCGCTGTACCGCCCCGCCCTTCCGATCCGTTCGTTCCACGCCCAGCACGCTTCGGTAGAGATCCGTGGAATCAGGCAGTCTTGTGCTGGTAGACCAACAGCGAGGTGATCCCGCCCGAATCGATATCCTCTTCCACTATCAACCCATCGAACCCTACCAAACCTGCCGATCAGCCCTACTCTTGAGCCGAGTCGCCAATTATCACGCACGGCTTGGCCCCAAGCCGATAACTCCGTCCAGCCCGCCTTCGACCCCCCGATCAAGGACCATCGCGCCTTCGACTTCTTTCGTTTCCCGCTCCTTTACGTCACCTGCGCCTGGTGTCTCCCCTAATTTCGCTTCAGACCCCACAGAGGAGGTAGCGCTTGCAGGCGAGATGTTTCGCTTCTTCTTCTTGCCGTTGCCACCCCCGCCCGACCCAGAC
>CAUG01000460.1:135116-155826 GCA_000442785.1 Papiliotrema flavescens NRRL Y-50378
GGGCGTGGGTACGGACAGGGTGATCTCATCGGTGTACGCCGGAGTTTGTGTCTCTGGGTGATCGGAGAAGGCTGCCTGGATGGCGGACAGTGAGGAAGTGTGAGACAGGATCGTTGAAGTAGTGGTCAGTTTCCAGGGACAACGAGCATGACGCTGAAAAAGGGGCGTGCCGGGCTGAGATCAGCATGGTCCTTCGATCTGAATACCCTGCACCCACGATATTGCTATGACATATGACCTTGATGATGATGCCTTCGGAGTCTATCAAGAAGTCGAGGCCGTACTGGAAGTAGTTCCAGAAGCCTGCACATTAAACTCGGCAACTTTGCAAGCAGGAGAGCTCACAGCTTCCTCCCGGGCTTTCCGCGGCCGCCCACATCCGCTCGAGCCGGTTGTCCTCCTTGTAAAACTTGCGTAAAGGCGGGCCTAGATCCAGCAACAGATCCTGCGCCGTGGTCGACCCAAGGAGGATTTCCAGCGTGTCCGGCAAATGCAAGGTGACGCCTCGTCCAGGCTAGCATGAGCTGGAAGTATGCCCGAGTTATGTGAAGCTCACGTTGATGACACACGACGCGACCGGGCTGAGCGGCTTAACATCCCCCGAACGGGGCATGACGCTCACTTTCCGCACGATGTCGTCTCGCCCGCCGCTCCCCTCCAGATCGAACGTGATACCGGGGTACGCGAGCTTGGCTGTCGAGCCTGCATATGTCGGCCCCAGGACTTTGCCCACTTGTCCGCGCGTGAGCGAGGTGCTCCGCGAGGCGAGCACCGTCGACTCGTACGAGAGCGTCTGGCTTGATTTGGGGATGTCAGGCAGCGAGATGAGCGCGAGAGCTTGGTGAGGCGAAGAGGGGAAGTATAGCTGGAGAGAGGGCAGAGACACCGTGATTGCTGACTTGATCGGGTTCTGGCTGTCAGCTGTATTGGTAGGGGCGGGCTACATTGCCGCACGGCCGGCATTGTAGAGATGACGATAGCGAGGCGTTGAGCCTGATGAGTCTGGCAAGGAATGCGCACGTACATCCACATCCCATGCGATCTCGACTTTGGGGTATTCAACCTTCTTCGTGCGCAATACGTCGAGGACGTGCCAAAGTGAGTCGCCTGATATGAGCTACGGCTGCAAATGGACGTACCGGCTCCGCCGGTAAGCGGTGACTAGCCCTGCCGCGCACTTACCGAGGACGAACTCGCCGACAGATACGCCCGGGACGAGTTCGTACGTGCCGCCCATGGCGGAGATAGTCTAAGAGGCTCTTTCCTGCCTGATACTTGTCCGAGAGGGGTGTCCGAAGAGCTGGCACCGACAATGGATGGTGATGGTAGGGTGGCAACAAGACGAAAACAAAGCAACCGCCCGTTCAGACGACGTCATGTTTGGTCGTGGACGATCATCGTTCTCACATCTTTTGTCCAACACACAATCCCCATCACGCCAAGGTAGACAGGTTGTCGCGGCCAGCGAAATTCCGAGGCGATAAGCTACCTAGCACCTTCCTGTCAGGTTCTGCAACCCCATCATGGACTCGCCAAGCGCTCCGTCCCATCAGGCCCAACCGTCGTCCGGAGAACGCCTTCCCGGTGCAAAATCGCCCGTCGCGCCCTCCGCCCCGCCAACCGAAGACGAGCTATCTCGGATCAACGCCACCCTTCGCAGCGCCGAGAAGCGGCGCTCGTCAGTACGGTCACGTCTGCCCTCGCGGTCCCACGGCGAAAGCGCGCAAGGCAGCCAGTCCAAGTCCAGGTCAAGCAGCTGGTTCGCGAGCGGATCGAAGGCAAAGGTAGCGGGGCGTGAGGCATCAACGCCGACAGTTCAGGAGGATGAGGATGCTGAAGCCGAGCGGGAGCGGCTGGAATTCGCTTCAGTCCGGAAGGAGGCGCTGCAAGCCCTGCAACAGAAGGACGAAACGATTGCGGTAGCAGAGGGGGACTCGGTACGAGAGGGGCCAAGGGAAAGTCCGAACAGGAAGGAGCGGATCATTGTCTGGGACAGTGCGTTTCTGGCTTCCAGGCAAGGCTTCAGCTGACAATAGTCCTCTTTGAGAATCAGCGCGGGTGGGTTCGAAACAGAGACACGTCAAGCGGTAGAAGCTGGAGATGACAGTCGCTAACAAGCAGGATCTACATCCTGGGCAAGGCCAACTTCTCCTCCCGGACTCTGTTCCCCGCCGATCCGTCGCCCTACACCGTCCCCGCTCGGCCCTGCCAGAATGTATCCAAGGTGCACGAAGCGCAAATAACCGAGTCGGCCCAGACGTCCCGGCGCCAAACGCACTCGGCGTCAACCAACCCGGAGACGTACGGCCAGTCAACCAATATCCCGGAACGGAGTATCAAGACTGTCTACTCGCTCGAGACGTACCAGCTCCCGAGCCCCGATTGGAAGTGGCAGACGAGCTGGATGGTGAACATGAAGCCGGGCACGGACGAGGGCGGGTGGAAGTATAACTCGATCTTCCGGCGGACGGGATGGAAGGCGCATGCGGGGACGCTTGGATGGGGCGGATGGGTGAGGAGGAGGGAGTGGGTTCGGATGCGGAGTCTCACCGTCGGCGGAGAGGAGAAAGAGGATGACGGATGTGGGGCAAGGTCTGCTATCAACGAGGAGGAAGAGACCGAGCCGCAGAAGGCGTTGAAGGAGGTGATGAGCGCTGGACACGGAGTGGACGGCGTCGTGAAAGCCCTGGGGAGGTGCTCGCTCGATCGCAAGAAGCTGGACACTTGGAAGAGGTGGTTGGATGAAGGCCAAGACGAGGAGAAGCAGGCGCTGCAGGATGCACTGCAAGCTGAGGACGCGGTGAGTGCGGCCATACCCACCTGTTTGTCTGTCCTCATTGCAGGTCCAGACGATATCTCGAGCATTCACATATCAATCTAGCCTTCCACCTCTACTCGCCCTGTTCGCCTCGCACGATATAGCCATATCAACTCCGTCAGGCACTCCCTCGTCGTCCGTGCACCTGCCCACGCCCTCTTCGCCCATGTCTTCCACCGCAGCTCCCCCAATCTCCACGGCTAAATCACCGCCTACTTCTGCTCCGCGAGATACACCCTCAGCTTCTCCAGAGCCCGATACCGATGGCTGATCTTGTTCTTCGCCACGCCGTCCATCTCGGCATACGTCTTTCCCTCTCCCTCAACCGGCTGGAAGACTGCGTCCCACCCGAAATGGGCTGGTCCGCGCGCTGGGACAATCTTCCCTTCGGTACGCCCCTCGAATAGGATAGGCTCTTGCCCGGGCCCCGGCGAGTAGGCAAACGTGCAGAGCGCGGTGGCGTTGGTGGTGGGGAACCCTTTCAGCATGTTGTTCAGACCTGTCATCAGCATATCCCTTACTTTGTAGATGCATGTAATTCTTGGTGGCCATCGCGTGTTGATTCTTGATGCCCGCATATTGCACGAATGAAGACCCACCTTCGTGCCCCACGCTCGCCATGAAGTCTTTGATGTAAGGCCCCGGCAGCCCATTCAGTGCCTCAAAACACAGAGCGGTGTCTTCGGTCACACATGCCGTACCGAGCTACCGTCAGCTCGTGCTTGCCCGGGCACTGCGTAGCCCGTTGCGTCAGGACCAACCTTGTCGGCAGCCGCCTTGACTTTGGCAATGGCTACCTCCTGTGTTGTACCCTGCAGCTCCGGCACTACGTATCAGCACTCGTCCTCGCCATCCCCGCTCCATTAGCCTCCTCGTCTCGCGAGAGTCCACCAGGCTCACAACGAGTCAGGCCGAAAATACAACGAGACTCACCGTCCACCGCTTGTGAGGTCACCTCGACACCGGTCCCTCCAGCCGCCAAGATAGCTTTGACCTCCCTCAGCTTGTTCTCGTTACCCGTGACGAACACTATGTGAATGAGCTGCTGAATCCACATCCAGCCATGCGATACGCACCGAAAGAAGCCATTCTGTGCGAGGATACTGTCAAAGTGGATTCGAGTCCAACATGTGCATCTCGACGCTCGACTTATCTGAGGCACGCCCTCCAGTTCCGACGGAAGCAACAGAAGCCCAGCGTTCCTAGGTACATCCGTTAGAGCCGGTATGCGGTCTCTTCGTTTGTCAGAGAGAGCGTGTGCAACAGAGCTGCTTGAGCTGGGTAAGGCTACGATGCACAATGCATCCATGTGAAGGACGATAATGCCACGGAACTATCATGCCAAGTCGCCCAGGCCATCCAGAAACTTCTGATACTCATCATCCCCCTCTCCGCCCTTCTTCGCTCCCGGTGCGGATCCCGACCCTGCCGTGGGCATGTCCCCGAACATACCCTTCAGCCGACCCATCAGACCTCCCTCATCTTGCCGCTTGCTCTTGCGCTCATCCCCATCCTCATCCACTTCGCCCGCGCCCGGTGCGGCATTCACGCTTACCCCGCCGGGAGCGGCCGCCTGCTTCCGTTTCACTCCACGAGGAACGAAAGCCGTCGCCTCTTTGCGCAGATCGCGCATGACGGGCGCGGCGGATATTGCGCCCGTGGAATAATCCGCGGGCTTGCTCGGTGCTTCTGTGGCCGGCTTGGGCGGCGCGGTCGTTGTGGCTGCGGCCGCGACGGTTGCCGTAGTCAAAGAGGGACCGGTAGGTGGTGGACGCGCAGGCAGGGCATGCTGCATTCGATGACCCTGGAAGGTTTGTGTCGGGGCATCGGAAAGTGGATCCTGGACTGATGGAGGTGGTCGAACGGGTACGTGGTGCTTTGGTGGTGGACGCTGTGGGCGGAAACCAGGTGTAGGCTGAGCGAAAGGCTGAGGGGTGTAGGCGATCTCGTCGCCCCATCCCCAGGGTGTTGCCTGGGGGCCAAACTGGCCAGGGGGTGGCAAGTGTGGGCGCGGCAAGAACGATGGTCCGGCGGGCAATGGCGGAGGAGGGGCGAAACGGGCCCCAGGAGGTGGACCAGCTGGTAGTGGTATATCGTCTGAGTCGTCTGAATCGGGGTCTTCCCCCGGCGCCGGTCCCTCTGGCATCACAATCTCATCATCGCTGTCTTCTTCGTCGCTGCTCTCTTCCGGCGCTGAACATAAGCCAATCGTTTTTGCGGGTGCGTATCGGCTCACTCCTCTCCTTGTACGGCATACCCGGCGGCGGCACACCAAACGGGTTGTACACCGGATCGAAGTAGATACTCCGCGTCGGGTCCCGCAGTTTACCGTCCTCACCGTACAAATGGCTCTGGGCACTTCCGCTCCCGCTCCCCTCTGCTTCGTCCTCGCCATCCCGTCGCGGCCCCCGCGGCTTGAAGATCTTGTCCCGAGCTTCCGGGTGCGCCTCGACATATTTCTCCTTGGCCTCTTTCACGTATGCCAGCTCCTTCTCGAGCGTCTTGAGGCGGGCTTTAGTCTCATCGCTGGGCTTGCCTGAGCGTCAACTTCACGCTTGCGCCACTTGCTGTATGACCACAGGTAGTGTACACACTCTGAGCCTTGAGAGCTTTGATATCCGACTCGAGTTCTGCATGTCAGTGTTCTGAGTGTACACGCCGCCGGATCAGGCCTACCTCGTGTGTCACGCTTGACCGTCTGGGTATCGCGTACAGCCTTTCGGGCTTCTTTGTTCTACCGTGAGATGGGTTCGGAGCACTCTCTGCCGCCGAGGCTCACCTTTTTCACCTCCTTCGCCTTGAGCGCCTTGCCTGGAGTAAGCAGCTGCTGACGATGTCCGTGTCGCCAGACTCACGGTAGGCATCTGCTGGATTAGATGACTTTTTGGCCATGGCACCTGGTTCTGTGTTGTTGCAGAGCTCGACCTTTTTTCACGGGAGTTGATGGAGTGAAAAGCACTCTTAGCTCTCTCGTCAGGCCAGCTCCGAGGATCTCGCGGCGGAACACGTCTTAGAATGTAGATAAATCGAGAAAGCCCGGCGCTGGAAGGTCAGTCTGAAATGACCACGAGCGAGGAGGACCTCCACAACAAGCCACCTTAAATACGCACACCAGTTAATCAACGCGCGGGCTGAACGTCATCACCCACGGCCATCCAAGCGTTATGCACAAGTACTATACGCACTCTCACCCTCAACCACCCAACATGTCCGGCGAATACGCATTCAGGAAGATTGACATTGACGCGCTGGATGAGGACGTGCTACTCCCTTCCGACCTGTACGACCCAGACCCGCGGGGCGCTCAGGAGGTCACGTCGCAGGCTTTCCAGAAGGCCAACGAGGCCCGCGGATTGGTCTCGAGGTGAGCCGGCATGCACTCGGGGATCGGAACACTGACGACCAGGGGCGATGTCGCTGGTGCCCTGAACACAATCTTGACGGACCCACCATACGGCGAGGGTGTTGACGAGGCCAAGGTGAGCTATGTTGTATGGTCCGAAGCCGGAAAGCTCATGGGTAGAACACGACAACCAATGCTGTTCTGACGATACTGAACTCGACAAGAGCGTCGGAGATCCCTGGGATTCTGAAGTCGCTGGGAGAAGAGCAGCAGGACCGGTTGATGGCTTACTTGTACAAGGTAAGTGATGGCCGCCCTAGGACGGGAACCACCTGGCTGTTATCTCGCCAGAGGGCGGACCTCGGTCCTCCATGCTGCCCACTCCCCGCCGCTTGCATCCGCTCCGGAACAGCACTCGGTCACCATGACTGTAGTACCTCTATGTGTGGGGTGGTCAATGTACCCACTCGCTTCCCCCGCTCGAACTCTGCTTTCTTAGTCCGACCGAGCTGAACAGCAGGGAATGGCAACGCTCGGCCAGGGTGGAGATGCGTCCGGCTCAGTTCTGTTGACGTGGCACGAGAAGGTGATAAGTTTCTGTCGTGTATGCTGGCCTAGCTGACAAGCAGCTCGTCGAAGCCGCCGGAGTGGGCTGCATCGTCCGAGTGTTGACCGACCGACGGACCGTGTAAGGGGCGCAATTTGCGGTTGGAAGTGGACTTGTATACCCAGTAAGACAGGTAGCAACAGAGCTATCGATGCATTCCCATTGTAGTCTAAGTCGAGAGCGTCGCATTGTTCCGGCGCTGCCCAGTATCCATCCGTTCCCCTTCCATCTATTTCTTGCCGTATCGGGTCTTCTTGCCAAGGTCGAACGGGATATACTTGTACTTGATCATGTGTCTGCACGTCAGCTGGTGTCCTTCGAGATGCCGCTTGTGGCTCACTGGATCTGACGACGCATGGTGAGTCCGAAGAGGGTCAGGAAGTAGACGAGCAGAATCGGCCAGTAGACGGGTACGTCGGTCGCGCGGGTGATGGTGCAAGTGAGGGCAATGGCGGTGGCTTTTGTGGCCGAGTACCAGAACTTGAATTCTGGCGTAAGCGACCGTACACCTGCACCCGGAGATGAACGTACCTGGTAGCCGTCGGATGAACGGTCGGAACTCCTCATCGTCGTTCCCACTGGAGAAGCCGCTCATGAGCCCCTTGAGTCCGCCTCCCGACTTCGGTCCCCCTCCTCCCGGCAGGCCCGGTGCGCCCTCCTCGACATCGTCCGCAGCAAGATCCTCCGCCACAGACGGGTCGAAGCGCGGTTGCAGGAATGCGAGGAAGAGGTTGAGGATGTAAATCGCGAGCGCATAACAGACGATGTACCACTGCGGTCAGCGTCTGGCGTCTGTATTTCGCGCCACCACACTCACGCCCTGGCGGAGGATGACATTGAGCGCGAAGAGCAAGAACAGGCCAAGCGTGACCAACCACCTCTCAAGCAAGTGCGGCGTCGACCTATCCAGCAACGCCTGGAACTTGCGTCCGTACACCGTTGTGTTCTCCCTCACAATCTCCGCGACGTTCTTCTCCTCTGGCAGGCCACCGCGAAGACCAGCACCCGTTCCCGGACCGATCGGTGTAGACGAGTACGAGTTGGGCTGCATGCCTGCGAGGCCGGATCGCTGCGGGAAGCCCGCACCCGGCCCGGCTGCTGGGGGCTGAGAAGGCTGACCCGCGTTGTTTGGCGGCGGCGCGGTCGGGTACGGGTTGAGGTTGGGATACGTTGGCGCAGACTGTGCGTAAGCTCGGCGGAACGCCATTTCAGACCAAGCAGCTCACCATGTTGGAAGGGAGACTTGATTGAGAGGTGGTGGTAAGGTGAATCCACGCGCAGTTGACCTTCCGGAAGCGTGTTCATGAATCGCTTGCGAACTCGGACAGGGTCGACGCGGCGTGAGGCGTGGCCGGATCATGAGAGTATCATTTTACACGTCATGCCCGCGCTGAGCACGTGACCTGATTCCCGCTCGCCCATCCCGTCGATCCTGGGCGCGTACCAGTGTTGTTGTGTTGACCGACCGTCTATACTGGACAGCCTGAACACATACAACCCGACCTCGCTTTCGCACAAAAGACTCCAGCAAACCATCTCCCTCGCACATAGGAGGGACAACAAAACGGCCCCCGCCATCGAAAAGGTGCTTGTCAGACGATTTGGGCTCAGCCATGCGGCCATGCCCGTCCCCGGTCCACCTGGTCAACCGACTCCGAAATCTCGCCCTCACCTCACCACCACAGACTGCCCTCTTCTACGCTAAACTGTGGCATGCCCTCGTGCCTCCGACCTCTGACGATCATGAGTGCTTGCACATCCTTGCCTTGTGCCACCTGCAAGTCGGCAATACGTACACCGCACTTGGCTATGTGCGGGATTTGGTCGACCCGATATCAGATCGAGCGAACCATACACTTGTACAGGGACACCGGAGTAGTCAAGGATGCTTTGCCTGTGCTCTGATCGTTGGGAAATGCTGTGATATGCTGGGACGTTATGGCGAGGGAAAGGAGGTGCTCGAGCGCGCGCTCAAGCGGTCAGCACCGACTGGTAAGTCACTCTCTACGAATATCACTTTGGACCCTGCTGACGCCAGGCCTGCCAGTCATGGCGCCCGCTTCGACATCGGCGACAGCATACTTGATGATGGCTTCTCTGTCCCGGAAAGGCAAATCTCCAGAGCAGGCGGTAGAGGCGTATGCCCGAGCATTAGGGGAGGATCCGTGGTTGTGGGAAGCGTTCACCGGTCTTTGCGATATAGGTCAGTCCTTCTTGACAGGGCAGAAGCCTAGGGCTGATTTTTAGGTGCACCTCCTGCGGTTGATGGGCTGTTCCCCAATCCGCCCATGACTCGCCCCGCGTCGCAGTCATCGCGACCGCCAATATCGCCCAACCCTATGCCCATGCCGCGAAGCTCGGCATCGGAGATACCTGGCATGCCGTTGCGGCGGCAGCTCAGCCCGCTGCCGAACGGAGGTGGTGGAGGTGGCCTATTCACGCCCGAGGTAAACGGCCATCCAATGGTGCTGCCACGCAAGGGAATGATGGGCAATGTCGCAGCGGCCTGGGAGTGAGTTGATTCGGGTACAGCCAGTGATGCGCCCTAACGAGCAGAACTCCTTCCACAGCGGGGGATACCACCTTCCCGACAATACTACCGCAAACGGTGCTCAACCCTCCGACTCGACGGCATATGCCCAACATCATCTCCGGCCTGATCCCCTCGTTCCCCTCAACCTTCCGTTCGAATTCGAACACGCCTGTGGCGACACCGCTTAGCTCGGATAGCAACCAGGCGAAAGCTCCGCCACCGATGAAACGCCCTCGCGGTGGGCATGCAGGTCGGGCGTTCGAGACGCCTCAGCCACATGGGCTGCCGCACACTGGCAGGGATTTGAAGTCGATCGAGCCGAATGGAGAGGAGTCTGCGCCAGTACGGAGAAGCTCTCGGTTGAAGACAGTCCCAAAGGCAACGACGAAGGTGGGTTCGAGTACGCTCTGGCACCTGAAGAGCAAGTGCTGACCACAGGCTCCGAGAGATGCACGTGACAAGCGCTCCACGCGGTCTCGCTCAGGTACATCGATGTCATCCACCTCTGCCGCGACCATCGAAGTGCCTTCTCCGAGCTCTCTCGATCCCTCCGCATCGACGCTCACCGATGACTGGCTGCGCGACGTAGTCCGCCGGTGCGCTCGGGCATATAGGTCCATGAGCATTTTTGCTTGCCAGGACGTCCTCGCCGAAATCGCCAAGTTTCCGATTGACGACTTCACATGGTGCATCGAGCTCGCCGCGCGCGCGTCCTTCGAGTTGGCAAACTACGCCGTCAGTCGCCAAGCGTTCGAGCGGCTCCGGGCTATCGAGCCATACACCATCCAGTCCATGGAGTACTACTCGACCGTCCTGTGGCATCTGGGCGATGGGCCAGCGCTTTCTTCGCTATCGCAATGGCTCATATCAATCGACAAGGAGTCGCCCCAGCCCTGGATTGCCGCCGGCAATTGCTTCTCATTGCAGAAGAATCACGACGAGGCGATGCGGTGCTTTCGACGTGCGACGCAGGTAAATGCCGCGTGCGCTTATGCGTGGACGCTGTGCGGATACGAGGCGAGCGAAATGGAGGAGTATGATCGCGCGCTCGCATTCCACCGCACGGCTATCCGTACCGACTCGAGGCACTACAACGCGTGGTATGGCATGGGGCTGGTGTACCTTCGGATGGGCAAGCAGAAGTATGCGGAACACCATTTCCGCCGCGCGGCCGAGATCAATCCCACGAGCCCGGTGTTGTTGTGCTGCATCGGCATGGTGGGTGGATCAGCTCATAGAGCTAGGACAAGCTGACGAACAGGTGCTGGAGGATATGGACGACGTGGTATCTGCCCTGTCGTTCTACGACCAAGCGTGCAGATTTGCCCCGGACAGTCTCATGCCGGCATACAGGCGCATCCGCACGCTTGTCACGCTGCAGCGACTTGACGTGAGCGTATATGTTAGTCATGTGGGCGTTGCTGACGGGCAGGAAGCGATCGCGCTGCTTGTGCCCCTTGCCCGTAAGGCGCCAGACGAGGCGAACATCCAGTTCTTACTGGGCAAGTGTTACCTCCGCCAGGGAATGCGTCAAGAGGCAACCGTGTGCTTTACGGAAGCGCGGGACTTGCAGCCGAAGCTGGACGGGGCGATCAAGGTCGCCATGGGCGGAAATGAGGACAGTGAAGAGGAGTGAGCAACGAGAAGCCAAGTGGTGGTGGCAGGGACGGAGGATGAGACTTACGACCGGTGATGAAGGTGATGTAGCATAACGAGTTGGTATCTTTGGACGAATGAGGAGCATATAGGGCCGTGGCTTGCATGGCATGGTGCGTAAGCAAGCTGTCATAGTAAAGTTTCTTCATGGTTGCGGAGCAGGTCAGGGTGTGGGCGCCTCTCCGAATGACGCTTTCGATCCTCAGTTCTTCACGTGCTTGAACTGTATGTCAGAGCAGCAGACAGCGAGTGAACGCAGGGCGGGGAGACGGAGACCTACCTTGGCATCGAGGTGCGACCTGATCCCGTTCGCTCCGCGAGCTTTTAAGGCCGGGATCTCCTTGGCAACCTTCCACAGCTCCGCTTTGGCGAGCTGATACAGCGCGGCGTCGAACTTGGCTTCGTCGTCGGCTGTCCACACCTGGTGTTAGATCACCAGCCAGCCTCGCTCAAGCAGGGCGGGTAGATACTGTATGCAAGAAGTCACCGAGGGTGAATGATACGCACTGCTCGCGCTTGCTTCTTGCTGGGAGCCGACGTCGTGCTCGACCCACCCTCGTCGAGCTCATCTCGCTCTCGCTCTCGCTTTGGCGGCATGCCTTCGTCTTGACGTTCAAAGCTCGGGGATAACACGTTCTCGGCGTCCAGTAGACAGTCAGAGATGGTGAGGATGGGCGTTACGCGTTGATGATAGGGGGCCAAAGGTAAGCCTAAAGAGAGTTGGGTTGGAAGGATCCCGGCGACTGATGGGGCTTTCGGATTCTCCAGCGCGATCTGTCAAGACCCAATCAAAGTGTATCGTCATGGTAGAGTCGTACGGCAATACCAGACAGAGCCCCCGAATCTCAGAGACAGGTGATGGGTAGCTGATGTTGATGGGAAAGGAAGGCTCGGGCAGCCGGATAGGGGTGCTACATGGACCGCGGGCCGCACATCAGCCATCCGGCGTCCGCACTCCACCCGCCTGTGTCAGGTCATGTTCCGGGTCGGACTCGGAGACGGGTGACTTGCATGCATATTGGTCACCAGGTCCATCCGAACTGCTGGACAGAATCCAAACTATCGGGTCTTGTTCGATACAGCACTGGAACCTCAGAACTCGCTTCATCTGGGCGGATAAGGCCTATGCTCGAAGAGCGCAGTCGGCTGACGATAGACCCCTACAACACAGCCAAGCCCCATCGCTTGCACGCTATGCCTGCTGCCGCTCTTTGGGATGAGAGGCACACGGTGAGCCGTCTGCTCTTTACCTTCTCAAAACGGATACTGACCATTCGCACCGCGCTTGGCAGCACACCACTGACCCGCAGGAAAGCCTCTTGCGTGCTATCGTGCAGACCATCATCGCCAACCGTCCAGCGATCTACGCGACTCCAGAGCTCGCCGACGTCAACAACAACCGAGGTGATCGGATCAACAAGAAGATCCATCGGTTTTTGAAGAAGATGCTGGACGCGATGGCGTCGCGGACGCGGGCGCGATGATTGGTGGGGAGATCGCCAAATCTAAGAGGGCTATGAGAGCCACTCCATCCCCGAAGAAGACGCAGACCAAAGGAAAGAAGAGGAAGGCCAAGGATGAGGACGACGAAGAGGTGTCTGGTGATGAGGCGTTGAAGAAGAGTCGAAATGGAGTGTAGAGTTGGGGAGGCCCGCGGGGGTAGAAGGCGCTGACAACTTACCTATCATCGGCCGTCGGGTACGGGCAAGATCCATGTTGACCTCGTTGTTATGCATATGTATCTATGGATATAAATCCTGAAGAACACCTGACACCCATGTTCGCCTGATGTCGCGGGCATTCTTATCGCATGAATAGACGCGGATCCGTGGCCGTGCTTCCGCGTAGTTTGAGCGCGATCCCTCAGTCCAACTCGTCAGCCACCACGAAAATCGATGCCGGGCCAAACGCGACTCTCATCTGCTGTCAGCCATCGGTCGTCGATCCCAGGGTATCACTCACCAAATGGTGAACGAGCGACATAAAATCGCGAGGTCCAGACTGGACCAGGAGGTATAGTAACACCGTATGGAGGGCGGCGCCACTAGCTTGTCCGTTTTGGTCAATGTGGTCGAGGTCCCGAAGCAACCTATCGAGGCGTTGCGCTTTCAAGGGCTCTGCCCACTCAACATCAGCGGGTCTCGTGTGATTAAACGTGGTACAACCACTTAGCCCGCTTCCGGGATTGCTAGCCGGGGACACACTGCATGGTGGGGCAGAAGCAGGACCACGTACCGACCGCCACTCTCGCTCATACTCCCCCCACCGTCCTGCCCCCGAGATCCTCTGCACCTGCTCGTAGACGATCGGGGAGTGGTAAGCCATGTTGCTTTTGGTAACGAGCAGTCAACGACTATAGCGATGGGGTGAGCGACTGTAGTACAGTACGATCTTGGCGATGCCGAGTAATGTGCAGCGTGTGCAGGACGGACTGGATCATGCCGCATCGGAGCTCCTCTCGTCCTTTCCTCTGGGCGCCTTTGCGGGCCCCTGTACCATCAAATCACGTCATCAAACCGTCAAATGCACCCATGAGGTGTCTATGGAGTGCGTCGCCTGGGCGATGTCCGAAAGGGAGTCGTAGGAGGCGACTGCGCTGGACTGTGTCGGGCGGTTCGAGCGCCGATCCGGGCTTATCTGGTTGTACATCCTTTCGATAGGCTCTGGATCTGGATCATCAGCTGACGAGGGAGACCGACATCCTTTTGGGAGGTGTCGGTGATGTGACAGGGTGTCACATCGCAGGACTAATCCCGTGCCGAAAGCCCGAGCATATGGGCACTTTGCTGTTGCGGAGAATCGAGACGACCCGAGCAACTACATACTGTACTCGTCACCTCACCATGCATGTGTATGCTGACGGCAGTCACCGTACCTCATGTCCAGAAGGCGAGTCCAGAAGGCTAGTCCAGAAGGCTAGTCCAGAAGGCGAGTCCAGATCGCGAACAGTCCGCAGGTACTACAGCAACTCCAAGCAATGGCACTACTCCAAGCTCGCGCTGATCGGGTCTTGTCGACCGATCTCGACTCCACTCCTTCATCACCTGACACCACCCTGTGCCTTACCAAAAGCGCAGCAGGCCCCTCAAACTCTCCCAATGGGCGCTAGGCATTATTGCTAGTGCTCTGTCGATGCAAGGATGCCTTTGAGAGGCTTGTGTGCTGTCAAGTGTTTCATGACTTGCGTGTGCGTGGTCGGGGACCGGGTCGCCGCAGCGCACTTCGATGTCTTGTCGGTCTGCGATGACAGCAGCAGGTCTCAAAGTTGACAACGACATTCACACATACCCGACACGCTGCCTACCTCGATTCCCGTAGTCTCCCTTGACCTTCAGACGGCCTCCCACCGACACACACACGCTCACAAGTCTCACGGGTAGGGCCGACTTCCACCAATCGCGCGCGCAGCCTGTGGCGGCTGACGAGATAGCTCGTAGGCAAGAACGCATATTATGCCGTCCTGGACCGACGAACACTCTGTAAGCCGCTGCCTGCGCATCTGAATGCTTCGCGTAAATAGCTGCTGGACCATTCCTGACACTCGGGCCGCTCTCATCAAGGGCATCGTCGAACTCGTCATTGCCAATCGGTCATCCCTCTATCACCTCCCGGAGCTCGGCGAGATGTCATTCAACGGCGGATCAAAGATCAACGACAAGACGCAACAGATCCTCAGAAAGATGGTTGCGGCGAGTGGCGTCAGTCTGGGAGATGTGGTTGGGGAGGCTGTGGGCAAGGGGAAAGGAAAAGCCCGATCCACCCCGACAAAGCTCAAGGTGGAAGGTGAAGGAGCGAGGGGCGCAAGTGGATCGCCGTCTAAGAAGCGCAAGGTGCAGGAGGAGGCGGTCGACAACAAAGGCATCGAGGCTGAGTGAGTGAGCGGGCACTCGAGCGGCACGAGGCCGTACATACGAGATGGGTTCAGTCTTGTAGTCAGAATCATGCATAGAGTACTACTTCGCTTTGGACATGCATGAAGAGGAGCACGCATATATGCCTTTTCACTTGCATGCAGCGGGAGCCAGCTCTCCCTCTAGTCTATGCACGTCCAAACTGCAGTCAAGTCTAAGTCACGGTCAACGGCAGGCGGATGCTGATGATGCGATGTCGCACGGGACCGCCTTCCCTCCCTCTTCCCATAAGCAGCCCCATGATCATTACAAAATCACGCAGAGCCCCTCAAACGCAGATGCAAAGCGCTAGGTACAAGTGTCAGACGCTTGCACCACAAAGGATGCCTTTAGGAGCAAGCGCTAATGGTGAGTGTTTCAAGAGCCAATAGTCCGAGGATCGGGGCCGGGGGCGATCGGAGCAAGGTGGTCGGGAGTCCAGGTCGTCTAAGTTGGCGATGAGGTCCGGTCGTCGCCCCCGCACGACCTCGAGCGAGCGGCTTGTCAAGTGCTCCCTACCCCCACCACCAGCAACTACGGCAGCCACTACTCGACGCCACAGTCACAACGAAACTCATTCCAGCAACATGGACCGCTCAGACATTTCCGGCGAGGGGCGTCGAGCTTGGACCTGATGACTGCAGAGGAAATGACCTCGAGCAAGGGCGGACGAAACAGGACGCTTTGTATGAGGATCCTCTGAGGAAAGGGTGGATTGGGGCCGCTTCCCCCTCGCACGCGGCAAGGCGGAGAGGGCAACGAAGTCGGGCTTGGTGGGCCTGGACTAGCTGCGGCCTGGTCTCTGAGTTCCCACAACAGTAGAAACAGCCTCGTGCTGTATATGGATGGATCGCACTATCAGACTTTTCAACCTGGTCTAGCCAACAGATGGCTACGCCTGCTGCTTCTCCTGCTTCGCCCGCTTCAAGCTCTTCTTCGGTGAGCCCTCTGGCCCATCTCGCTCTCTCTTTCTTCCCGCCTTCGTCGCTTTGCCCTTGTCGATAATGTCCTGCACAACACCGGCATCCATACCGGCGTCTCGCGCGATCTTCTTGCAAGTCTCGATGATCTTCTGCGAGATACGATTGCCGCCGTGACCGTTGACTTCGCCGTCGAGTCCCGGCAGGTGGTAGAAGGCGGGGCGGGAAGTGAGGAGATGTTCGATCAGGGCGTGTTGAAGAGTGTGCTTCACGTCAGCCCGGTTCTGCTGGACAATCCGACCCTTGACAACGCAGTCGCCGTCAGGCAGGCTCACCGTGTGTCGATCTTCCCACTTCATGTTTCCTTTGACATTCTCCTTGATATCTTTAACCATGCACGGCATAGTGGGCATCTGAGGCGATGCGTCTCGAAATGAGATGGGCAGGGCCTGCTTGGGTTGAATGAACGTATGACGAGTGGGGTCATGCCAATCTTGCCTGGGTTGCCTTAGGCAAAGGGGGACCCTTCACCCCCTCGTCAATACATCTCTTCTCCCCGCAAGGCCCCAATCTCGCTCTAATCTGGACTGTGCCTGGAGCTACACTAGCGCTGGGACTCATCAAGCGGATCATGACCGCGATGGCCGCTGCCCGACGTGATCGGCCTACGGTACACCCATGGTCTGGATGCTTCGCACATGAGTCTCCCACAGCTCTTGGTCATCGTTTACCGATCCAACAGCCGACTTCGTCCAGCAAGTCAGTCAACTTCCCTGGCCCTCGCTTCGCTCGACAAGTGCCCTCATACAACATGCCGAAACGCTCTCCCTCGGACCGCCAGTCGGACAACGGACCCGCCTCGTCCTCTGATATCGACATCAAGCCCGGCATGCATAACGACTTCGGGGACAGCGACGACCAGTCGACGCCCAACAAGAAGCAGAAGAAGTCGCCGAAGAAGGATAAAGTGAAGGTTGAGAAGGGCGACGACGGCAAGCCGCGCCAACAGCACCGAGTGAGTATGACCGTAGACCAGATGACGTGATACACGTTTACGGCTACAGAAATGGTCTGCCGAGGAGGACGCGGTTTTCCTGGAGGTGATGGAGAAGTCGTGCCTCTCGGCACTCTGGCAGGAGATCAAGGCGGACGGCCGCCTGGCGCACCGCGGGCAACCAGGCATCCGCGCTCACTGCCTTGCCTTTGTCAGTATCGCTGTGCAAGCACATTTTATCCAAAGCTAATCACAAGTTCTATAAAGCCAAGAAGTCGACCAACGCGCCGCAGCTGTAAGCGTGCGTCATCCGATGCGGAACGCGTGAAAGAGGCTGGCCGAAGCCGGAGCGCGATCTATCATGGCATTATTATAGGTGGAATGACATGGACGTAATATCGTGGCGTGCTCTATTCACATGACCCTGATTCACGCGATCCTCCGAGTTGACAGCTATCCGAGGTAATGCCAGATCACCCAGAAGCTGAACAACGTAAATGTAGCGCCAGCGCCGAAGATCCAGGCGTCCTGCTTCCTGCTTGTCAGCGCCGGACTTCATTGAATGCCCTGGTCCTTCAAGCCCATCATTCGCC
The DNA here is from genome assembly GCA_000442785.1 of Papiliotrema flavescens NRRL Y-50378. NCBI lineage: Eukaryota > Fungi > Basidiomycota > Tremellomycetes > Tremellales > Rhynchogastremaceae > Papiliotrema > Papiliotrema flavescens. The sequence goes on from CAUG01000460.1 coordinate 152,471, forward strand.
AAAGCGGCTCATCCGGGTGATCAACTCACGTTCTCCTCTCGACCCAACCAATAGTCTCCCTGCTCAACCCCAGCGTGTTTGCAGTGTCCAGCAATCGCCTCTTCGTCCCCTTCAACATGCCCCTCTGCTCCACCAGATTCTCCAGGACCGCCCGCCCTTGCGAAATGTACTGATCTATCGAGTTCTCGCTCTCCTGCAGGAACGTATGTTCGCGCAAGGCGAAGTCCTCGCGTGCGGTCGGGCCGTTATATGTTGATGGATTCGGCGCAAATGGTGACTCGTGTATTGGCGACGCAGGCGCGTTCCGGCGAGTGGCTGTTGACGAGGAAGAGTATGGCTGAGCAGCAGAGGACGAGGAGGAGAGAAGCTCATTGCGTGTCTGCTTATCAGCTCGGGTTTGGTGAGGCGGACATGAAACAACGCACCCGCGCTTGGCCGTCTTGTTTTGCTTTCTCGAAGCGCAATTTCAGCTCGCCATGTTCGCGCTTGAGCTTGGCTACTCGCCTGCGGGTCAGCTGTGTACAGACCGGAGCTCAGACCAACTGACGTCTGGGCCTTCTCTCGAGCTGCCGTGACCATCTCTTTCCGAGCCATCGAGTCGTAGTCGTCTATCAGCCGACTGAGAGAGCCCAACGTCGTTGTGATCTGGCCTGGGGGTCAGCGTTCCCGTGCCTAGCCTGACTGGGATCACTGCTGGCAAGTCGCGGACTACTGCTCGCCCAGCTCTGATATTGAACTCACCTTGTACACCAGGTCCCGACTCGCCCGACTCGAGCTTAGCCAAGTCAGTGTTCAGACTGGCTACTTGCCGCGTCCCCAAAGTGTTCAGCGAGTTCATAGTGTTCAGTCTACAGTCTCTGGAGGATGATGAGGTATATGAAAGCAGCAGTACTGCGGCGTGTCACGCAAGGGACTTGAGATAGAGATTGAATCTAGCACAGACGTCCGTCAGTTGGGAGTTGTGGACAAGAGGCTCGTCCTGTTTGATGACGTTTCCCGCGGAAGCGACACGTGGCGAAATCGGCCAGCCGACCCGGGTGGCAATTCAACCGTTCACCGAGGCAGCATTTTCGATGTACGTGCTTCAAGCATGTCCGATGAGAGGCTGTAGCAAGCTGATAGACCAGAGTATACAGGGGCAGATGTGGGTGCATATCATGCGTACTGGCTCTTGCTCTAGCGCCGGTGGAGCAGATGCTACGAGTACAATATATGACACGGCCAGAACACGGCCGGCTGCAGCCACCAGCGCGCATGTGTACAGCCACACAAACTGATGACGTTGTCCGAATGTTTCGGGCTCATGTTTCACTCACTTATCCGGCGGTGTACAAGTACGAATACACATCCTTGGGCATACGCGCAAGCATCCCCACTCCGGCACCGGCAATCACCATCCTTTCCCACTGCGCGGAGCTCTCTGACCACCTCTATCCATCAACACAGGCTCTTGTCAGGTCGACTCAACGACATGGCCGCGGTAAACAAGACTGAAGAATGGGTACTTGGGCCCGAGAACACGCCCTTCTTTACGACCACGGTGAGTGATCGTGAAGGTCCGGCCGCCGCTGTGTAGTGACATCTAGTGGGCACCTGCGTCAGGCCAGCCTGCGGCCTACGCCCTCTTCGTGCATGGTGAGCTCGTCCGTCCATCATGTGGTCGTCGCCAGCTGACGGGCAGGATTCGCCGAGCACATCGGACGATACGACCACTTCTTCCGCAAATTGGCCGCTGAGCCATACAACATCAGTGTGCTTGCCTTTGATCAAAGAGGACACGGACGCACCTCCATCGAGCCGCTGGTGGCCACATCCCCGGAGGTGATCAAGTGGAAAGAGGCGGGGCAGACAGTGAAGCTCGAGAAGAATGGCAAGAGGCGGACGGGCGGCTGGGCAAAGGCCCTGCCCGACATCGAGTGGTTCGTCAAGTACGCGTCTAAGCCGGCCAAGGCGGCTGGCAAGAAGTTGTTCTTGTGGGGCTTCAGCATGGTACGCTGCGTCATTGTGCATCCTTCCCAATAGTCTCTGATGGACAGGGAGGAGGGGAGGTGATCGGTTTTGTTACACGCCCACGTGCGCCGCCCAGCCCCGAGACGCTCAAGCTGGTGGATGGGGTGATCGCGGGTGGACCCTTGATCAAACTCACTTCTCCGGCGCCGTGGCTCCAAGCAAGTCGTCTCCCGAGCCCTTGGCACGCGCTGACGATCAGGTCAAGAGCGGCTCGATGGCCGCGAGCCTGGGTTTGGGATCCTTCTTGATTCCCACGGCTCTGAAGTATGAGGTGGGCGCACTCTCAGCAAGCTTGCATTCGAAACTGAAGCCTCAGGATCTTTCTCACAACACCGAGAGCAACGAGAAGAACAAGAACGACCCGCTGTGCGAGCAGCTTGGTTCGCTACGGGGGGTGGCCGATATGCTCAACCTTGGCGCGTTGCTCGTCTCCGCTGCGCCGCTGGAAAAGTTCCCGAAGGACATGCCGCTGCTGGTGTACCACGGAGAAGATGACAACATCTGCAGTGTGCATGCTTCTCGCGAGTTTGTCCACCGATGTAGAGCAGAGGACAAGACCCATCACGCCTTCAAGGTGAGTAGCCTGCGTGTGTCTGCGGTCGTGTGAGTGCTGAGCGGCAGGGTATGTATCACGAGATCCACAACGAGCTCGAGCCGACTCCGACCGAGTGCGCTCAAGTCGTTGGCAATTGGATATTGCAGCGAACCGTTGTGGAGGAAAGCCGGTCCAAGCTGTGAGGTCATTGACTAGAGCAAACCTATTGTGCATCGGCAGCCGTTGTACATATCCGGATGTATAGCATTATAATGTCCCGCCGCGGTCTGTGCATCCCAGCACATCACAGCTCCTTGGCACCTCCAATGCCCCTGACACCCTCCCATGCCCGCCCGATACTGTTCCAGATCCACTGGCGGAAGACCAGCCCCGCATCGACCGTCTCGTCCTCGAAGACGTAGTATGAGAATCGGCGGGACAGGTAGGCGAGGTGTTTCGGGTAGTACGTCAGGACGGACCACCAGAACGTGACGCTGATGCAGAGGAAGATGGTCACTGGGGTCAGAGGCGATGATGGCCAAGCCGGCGGGACGTACGGAGCAGCGCGTTCTCCCAGGGTTCAAGCATGTTCAGCGCAAAGGTTGAGTAGAACCAGATTCTGCGTGTAAGCACAAGCCCCTTAGCTACGGCGATCGCGTGTAGTCGTCTACCCCAGGCAGGCCATGGCTCTTGCCAGGAATATCAGGAGCGCATGAGGGTAGATACAATGGCCGGCTCGACTCACCGCCATGACCAGATGACACGACCTATCCTGCTCTCTGGCGGTTTGGGGTATCGACCCGCCGGCGGC
>CAUG01000460.1:155836-193940 GCA_000442785.1 Papiliotrema flavescens NRRL Y-50378
GGCTAGGGGATCAAGAGCGCTATAGGGTGCTGCGCGTACGTGCGATCACAACGGATAAGTGTGGAGGCAAGGGTGAGAGTCGAAAACAACAATCGTCGACGCGGTCGCGTTGAGCTCGTCGCTGATTTCAACGTCGGCGGTGAGGCATACAACTGCGACACACCTCGCTCACTGCCTCACTTCAGGCCTTGAGCAACGCTATCCGCATCAAACCGGAGATCATGAACGGCCAGCTTGATGCGCTGATCTCGTATCCCGGCTCTGTGCCATTTATACACGTCCACCACCCACACCACCCAGCGACCAGCCTGGACTTTCCTTCGGCCCCGCACATCACTCGCCTGGACGCTATCGAGTACCACAACCCGCGCTTGCTCTACACTGGGATCCTTCATGGACTGAGTAGTGAGACGGAGGAGCTGGGATCATGGGACTCGTTCGCTCGTACGTTGCGGGAATACCTCTCCTCGACCAGGAGCAAGGGGAAGGGCAAAGGCAAGCGGAAAGCGGACGACATGGAGAATGGCAGCAGCACCACTGTCAACGGCACCGTCAACGGTCATGGCGGCCACGGAGATATCAATGGAGCCGTCGTGATCATCACGCACGCTGAGAGGCTGCGCACGGTGCTGGGCAACGGCTGGACGGTCATAACGCGACTGGCCGAGCTGGTGAGCTGCTCTGCCCTTCAAGCTGTGTTTGGCTCACGCGCAGGCTGGCGCGCCGGTCACGCTCGTTCTGTGCTCATCTGTACCATGGGAAGAGCTGCGTCCTCCGCGAGGGGACGCGCCCGAGCCGATACACGTCTTCCTTCCCGCACCGACAAAAGACGGTCAGTCCTGGGCCATCCTTCCATGCTGCTGGGCTTACTGGCAGAAGTGCTCCAAGCCCTCTTACCCGCGAGCTCCCACCCGCTGTGGTCGCGCTTCCTCGAACTGATCCTCGCGTCACTCCTGCACCTGACCTCATCACCAATCGCCGAGCTGGAATACATCGCGGAGGCGCTCTGGCCCTTATACACCTCCGCATTACCGCCCCACCTCGAGCAAGACCTCCTCGGCAAGCCTTATCCCGACCCGAAAAACCCTCCGGTCCCGCTCGTAGCCAACATCAAGCTCCTCACGGACCTCAAGCACGCCCTGGCGGTGCCCCTGGCAGTCGCAGCCGAGGACTTGATTACGCGGCGCGTTGGCGTCGAAGAGTTCAGAGACGCCATGAGGCGGCCCGTACCAGGTACACCGAGTCGCGCCCTCGCTCGAGCGTCGCAAGCGGGTCAGGGGCTCGTCGCGGATCTGGCGCTGTGTGGAAAGTACCTCGTCGTAGCGGGTTATTGCGCGAGCTACAACCCGGCTAAGAGCGATCAGAGGCTGTTTGGCCGCATTGGCGCAGACGGCAAGCGGCGTCGCGGGGGAGGCAACAGGCGAGCGGGGTACGGGCGCATGCGGATAGGCAAGGTAAGCCGGCATCTTCCATGCCAGTCGGCCTGAGAATGTGTCGCTGATAGCAGGTCCCGCAGCGCCTCCTCGGTCCCAAGGCTTTCACGCTCGACCGGATCCTGGCGCTTTTCGCGTCGCTCTACGCAGAGCACGCGACGCGGCCAGAAGACCTTCTGCCGGGGCTGGAGGATGGCTGGTCGTCGAATGATGAGGAAGACGGGTGGCGGCCGACTATCGACGCGGCACAAAGGCGGGCCGAGCGGATCAGGCGCAAAGAGCAGGAGAGGGACGAGATGTGGGAGGATGAAGTCGATCATCTTACCATGTCCACGCGACTGTGGAGTCTGGTCAGTACAACGGGCCCTGTATGTCGGGTGGGCGTGACACTGACGCGAAGATACCGGAGCTCGAGAGTCAAGGGCTGTTGCGGCGGATGTCACCTCTTGAACGGCTGGACAATGTTACGCTGCGGTGCGAGGTGGACTATGAGGAGGTCAAGTCGATAGCGAAGGACCTGCGCATCACGCTGGACGAGTATCTCTACGAGGCTACAGCGTAGTTTGTCACATGCAGCGCGTGCAGTATCATGGACCGATCGATCAGTCGCAGTTGAATTCTGAACACCTCGCACGGCGAGCGATGCCTGCATGCACACCCGCTATGTACGCTTCATATCCAGGTATCCATCCTGCCCGACCTTGCACTTCCGCTGCACGATCGCCCTGATCCACTCGCCCACCTCCTCGGCGCGCGGACCCGCCGCATCCCCTCGCTCATCCACCAATCGCTGCACCAGCTCCTCCTGGGTCACCTTGAAGGCGCCCGAGCCAGGTGCAGAACCGCTAACGATGGCTTCGACCGCAGCCTCCGAGGGCAGTCCGTACTTGCGGAAGAGACCCCACGTCGAATCCGACTTGTCCTTGCCGCTCTTGGATCGGCTGGGCGGGTTGAAGATGAGCTGCGGTCGGGCGGACTGCACGTCCGAGCGCGAGTCGAAGAAGTTGTTGGTGATGTTTGCAGGGGAGATGGCTTCGTCTGAAATAGAGGAAGGGGACCATGATGGACGATCGGCGGACTTCGAGACGAGCACGGCGGTGACGCCGGTGATGAAATCGTCAGTTGCACGCTTGGGGCCCTACCGGTCAGCTCATGCTAAGTTTACGTGTACATGATTCCTCACGGAGAAGCCAGTGGCCATGGCGATGTCTGGCATCAGCACACAAATTATACTCGTATGCGTCTGCTAACCATTGTGCAAGACATCGTCCAGACGCTTGCTGTGCCTGGCCCGCCTGTACCCCTCGAGCGCCACTGCCATGCCCGTCGGACTCCTCGCGTCCATGATCGTCCTCTGCTCCTGTGCCCAAGCCTTGACCGCCTCGGAAGCCTTCTCGTCCGTTTCGGTCTTCTTCAAACTCTCGTAGATCTCTGGCACGGACTTTCGGCTGAAGGCCCAGTCCAGATGCCTTCGAATGTCCCCTGTGATGGTGGTGTGGCCGTCCGGGTTCTTCTTCGAGCTGAGCTCGGAGCTGGAGGGAGGGGGAGGCGAGAACGACGAGACGATCTCGGAAATGTGTTGTTCGGATGGGTTGGACAGTTGGGAGATTTCGTGCACGACGTGCGGGATGGACTCGGGGGTTATGTAATGCGTAGCCAGGCCAAGCTCACTGCAAGTCAGCCACAAAGAATGGATAGCGGTATCCTCAGACGCACTATGCCGCTCGGCCAAAGACCTCCTGCCCAGTCAATGCGAGCCAAGCACCGATAGACCCGTCCAGCTGGGCGAGGTAGTAGTTGACTCCGACGTCCGGGGCGTATCCGATCTTCGTCTCAGGCATGGCGAAGCGGGTTCGCGGGGTCGCAATACGAATCTGCGCCGGCAGAGCGATACCGTTGCCTCCTCCCACTGCGGTTTAGCTTTAGAGACTGTCAGATCGTCTTCGTCCCAGGCTCACTCGTAACGCCATCCATGACCGATACGTATGCCTTGCCCGTCTTGGCAAGAAGCCAGTTGAGCTCGAACTCCTCCTTGAAGAAGGGTAGGGCAGTCTGTTTGCCGTCCTTCAAATCCAGGATGAGCTCTGCATGATTAGCTCGTGGGCAAGCCAGGAGTGAGGGACTTACGCTTGACGTCTCCGCCAGAGCAAAATGCTCTCTCGCTTCCAGTTCCGATGATCACCTGGCACAGGTCTGAGTCTCGCCATGACTGGAGTCAGCCGAGTTCAGATACTCGAATTGACGCCGGTAACACCCACGTGAACCTTCTTTGTGAGGGAGGTGATCATTTCGTGGTTGAGCGCATTGAGCGCTTTGGTCCTGTTGAGCTTGTATATTCGAGCGAGGCCCTCCGTGCGGTACTCGATCGAGAGCTAAGTTCAGCATTCCCTCCTGGATAGACTGCCTCTGAACCTACCTCCGCGACCGGCGACTGGGTGCTCGATTCGGCGGACATGGCGGGTGTAGACGAAAGATGTCGAGCGATGGTGCTGATACGACCGGCGGCTGTCAAGCTTCGCGAAGAAGACGAGGCCATGCGTGCCGAGCGCGTGAGAGCTGACATTGAGGTGTCGCGCTGGGGAGGGTGTGATAGGATGTGTGGGTCGAGGTACAGATCAAGGCTGGTTACGGTAACGGCCACTGGACAAGCCGAAAGACGGTTTACGCTCGCTCGACTTTGGACAGGATCCGGCAGACACAGGTTTCCCACGGTGAGCCTCACAAGTCACGGGACTAGGTCGATGACGTCTCGCCACTGAACCGCAAGCAGTCCACTCAGCTATTTGCTTGTCAGACGCGCTCTGTCGGTACGGGCATCTCTTAGCATTGGGCATTCTTGACACTTTTGACTGCATAGCTCCTACAGAATCCGGGGAATCGGGTCTCATTGTCCTCTGCACCGGCGCATGACGATAGAACACCGTCAAAATGGGTGTCAAAGGCCTATGGTCCTTGCTCAACCCCGTAGCAAGACCTGTCCAGTGGGTAGAGGGTGAGACCACCGAACAGGCGCTGATGACCAGAATAGAGAGCATGGAAGGCAAGCGACTCGCTATTGACAGCTCCATCTGGCTCTATCAGGTCAATTCCTACCGCATCGTGCGTTCGAACAGAGCTGACGTGCAGTTCCAAGCGACCATGCGAGATAAAGATGGAAGGGTTTTGGTAAACGCCCATGTTCTTGGTCAGTACAAGCAGCTGCAGCGAACGTGCTGTCCAAGGCTTACCGTCAGGTTTTCTACGGCGCATAAATAAACTGCTTTTCCACGGGATAAAGCCTGTGTTCGTGTTCGATGGCGGAGCACCCAATCTCAAGCGGTCGACAATTGCGAGCTGTTTACTTCTCATTAGTGCGACTTCATCTGACTCCAGGCCGAACGAAAGCGGAAGAAGCAGGGCGCAGCGATCAATCATGCCAAGACGGCCGAGAAGCTCTTCGCTGCTCAGATGAGGCGTGAAGCAGTCAAGGCAGCTCAACAGTACGTTTTACAGCGCTTGGCTCCTTGAGCTTACCAGAAGGCTGCGGGACGAGCAAGCCGCCAGAGACGCTACGTCAGCCGCAGCCACGTCCGCTCGGTATGCGGACGACGCGGGAGATCAGATTGCCGAAAATGCAGTGTATTTGGAAGATCTAGAGGGCAGAGCTGGCCCCTCGGTTCCCCGACCTCACCCGCAAAAGACACCCTCGAATCAATCTATCGCCTCCCCAGCGCCGGTTGATACAGCGGAAGAGCGGCGTAAGAAATTCCGCAAACACGACCCGTATCGTCTGCCTGAGACGGAGATGCCCACCGTCTCGACAGCCGAGAAGCCCGATGCGCGACTAGCCACCGAAGAGGAGCTCAAGCAATTCATCGATGAGGTCCATCCCGAGGATATCGACGTCGACTCGCCAGAATTCCGCGCATTACCCACGGAAGTCCAGTACGAGATCATTGGTGATCTGCGTGTCCGGTCACGGCAACAGTCGCATCGACGTCTGGCGGACATGCTGCGTGCAGCGCCCACCGCGCTTGACTTCTCGCGCGCGCAGATCAAGCACCTCAGTCAGCGTAATGCGTTGACACAGCAACTGCTGACGGTCACGGATATGGTGGGCAAGGCGCATTTGACCATTCCTGTTCGGATCGCAGCGGAGCGAAATAGAGAGTATGTGCTGGTGAAGCGCGGGGAGGATCAGGGTGGAGGCTGGGCGCTGGGGATCAGAGAGGGAACCAAGGCGAACCCTATCAAGGTGGAGCACGACAACGAGGATGAGAGCGGGAGTGAGACGGAATCTGAGAGCGACAGCGAGGAAGATTTCGAGATTGGACCGGATATGTCTGATGTCAAGGCTATCTCGCCGTGAGTCAAGCTCTATCCTGTCTGATTTAGCTTCGAGGCTCTTGTAACTGGGCTCATTTTAGGCCAAAAGCGCCCATTATCGATCCGGATCTGCGGGAGTTTCGTCGGAAAGAGATCCTCGATGCGATTGTTCGCCGCTACGCACCCAAGGCGCCGGCCAAAAAGTCGCTGGACGTTATCGTCAAATCTTTTGGAAAGCGGCGCGAACCGGAATCTGCTCCATTGTTTGACAGCATTGAGCCAAATGAGGATGTTGTACCGACAGCGAACGACGAGGCTTTGGCTCTAGCACTACAGCAGGAAGAGCTGGGCTCTGACGAGGAAGAAGCTGATCCTGATCTCGCGAGAGCGCTGGCTTTGAGCCGGAAGGATGCTGAGAAGAAGAAACCTCCATCGCTGGAGGCCGATGAGTTCCTCGAGGTGGGAGATACTGGCTTGGAGCCGAACGAAAAAGGGCCAAGCGATGCTGCCATCGAGCTGCAGGAATCTGTCAGCGACACGGACGAATCGATGGATGAGCTCGAGGAAGTTTCACTTGTTCCGTCGACACGAAGTACGCCAGTTCCAATATCGCACGAGCCAACGCCGGTCGCTGACTCCGACTCCGACGAGGACGACTTCGAGCTGGTCGAGGTCCCGCCGTCGGTAGTGCCTTCGCGTCGCCCGAGCGCAGACGCGATCTCAATTTCCCGACCGAATTCGGTCGTCGTCCCGATGCCGACGGGTCAGCCGCGGATCGCCGGCGAAGCACCTCGGGTCGAAGCTACAGATGATCCGTCAAGGGCTTCGAGCGAGCGCTCTACCGGCTTCCGTACAAGCATCAAAGACGTCAGCCCCAGAACCTCGGACCCACCTGACTCGTCGGCCCGACCGATACAGTTGGCCGGGAAGCCTCCCTCCATTTCTCAAGGCTCTAGAACTTCCATGGGACCTCGCGCTAGCGAGACAGGGCCTGCGCCTATGCCTATCAAAGCGGCTCCTCGCCCAGTCGAGCCGCCCCGGCGACAGGCTTCCTTTCCACATGCACCCATCAAGCCGAGCCCCCTTGCTCGCTCTCCTTCAGTTGAGCTCATCCAGCCATCATCCGATCCGCCGATGGAAGAGGTGCCGATTCCCGGACCTTCCACACCACCCACTACACCCCCTCGGTCCAAGCACCTCGACGCGCATTTGCCAGATTTCCACCCCGAGACGCCTCCGTCGAAGCGAAACGCGGCCGATAATGGCGAAATGCTGCCGTCGCAGCTGCGGTCGCCGCATCGGTTCTCGGCAGCTGACCTTCTCACCTTCATGGATGCAGAGGATGTGGAAGACCCTCTGCAAGATCTACAGCCTCGGGCGGTGCCGTCGCGCAGTGCATCGGCTGTCACTCTGAATGACGCAGAAGACGAGGACGAGGACGATGATGAGAACGAGGACAACGATGATTCGCGTTCGATCGAGTGGTCTAAATCGCCTTCACCTCAACGGCGAAAACGCCCCGCGTTGGAGCCCGCCGAATCAGGCGAGACGATCCCGCTGGAAGTGGACGAAAAGGACGTCGACATGAATCGGGACGACATGGACGCTGAGGAAGACGACTACGCGCGATTCATGGCGCAAATCAAGAACCGAGATCTAAATGAGGTCCGGACGGAAATCGACGACGAGATCCGGGTCTTGAACAATCAAAACAAGGTCGCCATGCGTGATTCGGACGAGATTACGCAGAGCATGATCTCACAGATTCAGACTCTGCTGCGGCACTTTGGAATACCATACATCACGGCGCCTATGGAAGCCGAGGCGCAGTGCGCCAAGCTGGCCGAGCTTGGGCTTGTCGATGGGATCATCACGGACGACAGTGATGTGTTTCTATTCGGCGGGCTGCAGTGTTTCAAGAACATCTTCAACGATGCCAAGTACGCCGAGTGCTTCTTGTTGGCGGATATCAATCGCGAGCTCTCGCTCTCAAGGGAGCGATTGATCTCGCTTGCGTTTTTGCTCGGATCGGATTATACGATAGGGCTGCCTGGAGTGGGACCGGTCGTGGCGCTCGAGTTGTTGGCGAACTTTCCGGGAGATGATGGTGTGGCGAGGTTCAAGGATTGGTGGATGCGTGTGCAGCGGGGGCAAGACTCCGAAGCGGAGACGAACACGCGGTGGAAGAAGAGCTTTGTGAGTTAGGCTTAGCATGAGATGATTGCCCAGCTGATGAGCAGAAGAAGCGATATGCTTCGAACATTTTTCTCACGGCGGACTGGCCGAACCCGCTCGTAGTGAGTGATGAATCTGTAGACAGTGACCATGAGATCGGGGCTAACATATAGCGCGAGGCGTACAAATATCCCACGACGGATGAATCGAAGGAGCCGTTTCACTGGGGCTTCCCCAAGCTTTCAGCCTTGCGAGCGTTAGTTGCGCAGTCTACCGCAGATGCCAGAACAGACAAGCTGACGCAGCAGCTTCCTGCACGAAGAGCTGTCATGGTCGATCTCCAAAGTCGATGACGAGTTGACGCCAATCGTACAACGTATAGCCCGGCGCGGTAAGGTCGGCGCGCTCAACAAACAAGGCACGCTCGACCCGTTCTTTGACATGTCCGTCACGGCGGGCAACTACGCCCCGCGGCGTCGCACGACCGCGAATGTATCGAAGCGGCTCATGGCCGTCATCAAGCAGTTCCGGGAGGCTGAGGCAGGTGTATCAGGGGACGGCTCGGTTGAGTGGGGGGAGATGATGCAGGACCTGGATGAGACTGATCCGAAAGGGAGAGGCACGGGGCAGAAGCCTAGCAAGCCGAAGGCAAAGGGATCGAAGCGGCCGGCAAATGCCGACGAGAATGGCGATGAGGGAACTCCCGACGCAGAGGACAATGAGCCCAAGAAGAAGAGGAAGACGCGCAGTCGCAAGGGTACTGTGTCGTCCATCGCCGCTTCGGAAGGAAGCGAGAGCCAGGCCACGGAAGTGACGGAAGGAGGGGATGTGGATGCGGAGGACGAGGATCTGGCTGTAGATGCGCCACCTCGGAGAGGGGGCAAGAAATCACGAGGGAGAGGGAGGGGACGGGGGCGAGGGAGACTGGCGAACGTGGAGAGGTGGAACGTGATCCAGAAGCCGGATTAGCCTGAAGACCGTGTTGTAGCATTGTATCCCGCAGCATGTAGCCATCCAGCATTGGCATGCGGCCGGCATCAATTCCAATCCGCTGCATCCGCGATGTTCCACATGTACAAGGTTCTACTCGTCGTCGTCCTCGGCCGTCTCGGGGTTGGCGGGCACGATACCGCCCAGCTCCTTCTCCAGGCCGTTGTATGGGTATTCCCGTCGGACAGCAGTCAGGTCGGGAGTCATGAGCGTGAAGCCGTATGCGAGGGTACCGAAAAGGGTGAGCATGGCGAGAATCTGCGTGTGAGATGGACAATGGGATTGGAAACGCGTCCGCGACGTACACCGGCAGCGGCCTTGGGACCCGAGACGGGCTGGTAATCTGGTGCCCAGAGGTTGAGCATATCGTTCTCCTCGTGCAGCTATTGTCAGCTTCCGCATATCGCCGCTTGAACCATGGGCCACGTAAATGCGTATAACGAGCGGTGTATGGTACGCACCGTCTCGCCATAATTGGTCTTGGACTGGTTGTCCCACCATCCCTTCATGGGCTTTTGCGCAAAGTGCACATATGGCAATTGCGGGTATCCGTCCACTGCGCGTCAGCTGGTGCACGGGCGGGCTGCGTCTTCTGCTGCCGTTCCAGAAGTCTCGTCGACAAAGATGCAGAGGTACAGGCGCCGACGTACATTGCGGGTCGATCTCCTCGCCAGGAGCGAACTGTCCAGCAAGGGCAGGCGGGGGGGGAGCCGAAGCACTAGTGGGCTGTTTCGTCGAGACGCTTCGGACAGCGATAGGGACGATTACGGCCTGCCTTGAGGTGGTGGCGCGCAGGCTGGGCGCCGCTGAGCGGAGGAATGTCGTGCGAAGCATAGTGAGGTGGGTATACAAGTGGATCAACGATATGGGCGTATAGGAATGAAGGGAAATGGCATGGATTGAGCAAGGCGCCCGATCTAGGCGCCCGAATTCACACGCCTACGTTGGCCAAGTGCAGGCGCGCGGTCATGGCGCGTTGCCACCCAGTGCAAATCCAGTCGTCGCGAGCGAGCCGAGTGTACTGTTGATCATTTCAATAACATTATTTCCGTCTCACTGTTCAAGCTGTATCCCTAGTCTAGTCCACATACAACGCCGGAGGTAGAGCGACAGGGATGGCGCTCCGTCTACGTGAGCTCATTACTCCTCCCAAGTACTCAATGCTCACTTGCAGCGAGCCAAAACAAGGCATTCCGGCCGAGCAAACCTCGACCCCGAGCGCCAACCGTCAACCCGTCCGGCACGTCCAAGAACGCGGCTCAGGGACCCCCTCAGCCGGGTCAGAAGCGGGCGTCTGTCTCAAGTGGACCGATCGTCGCGACTCAGGAGGCCGCGCCATCGACCCAAGATGTTCCAGACACCCAGGCCACACAAGAGGCTCCGGGTCTGACGCAAGGTCCGACGCAGTCCACTCAGGCTACTATCATCGCCACACCCCACGGCAAGTCTGTCCCGCTACGCAGTCCGGGTGCGGCACAGGATCAAGACGCAAGCGGAGATGAATCAAGACGCAAGGGCGAGGAGTTTGCTGTGCCGGAGCCAAGGGCATCAACGCAACCGTTGTCCACGCAGGTCCCGTCGTCGCCTGTGAACTCGCAGCAACCCATCCCGTCTCCTGGCCCATCGAACCCTGGCTCCGCGCGATCACCCGCCCAGCCGGAGCCCGCCACGTCAGCATCGTTGCCGAACGCCGCCCCTGCTCTATCGACACCTAACAGGGCCGCCTTTCCTGCTAAGAAGGCGAGCACTCTACCGGTGCAGCGATCCCGGCCGCTGAGTACCGCCCCTTCCAGCTCGTCTACTTCCGCGTCAAAAGGAGGGAGATTGAGTCTACTCAGCGCGGCCAAGCAGGCGGCCACGAGCGGCTCCGCAAAGCCTTCACCTGGACGACTACCCTCTCGGTCTCGGTCGACTTCGGTCCGGGCCCCCTCGGTTCCTCCCGTTGCCGAGGCTGCAGCTGCTGGAGAAGCATCAGTATCTTCAATGCCGACTCGGACCGTCAGCACGCCAATGTTGAATGAAGCCTCAGAAGTCCCAGATATATCAAACTCGAAGGATGTATTACTACCCGCGGAGGCTACACGGTTTGCGGAAACGCCAGCTCCCGTCGAACGGGCCGCGAACGCGGACACGACTATCGCAGCTGCTCCTGTGCCCCCACATACCGCCAGCGATGTCCCGCCAATTGACGAGCTGGCCGTGACAACACGCCAGGAGGAGCCTTCTGCTGTCCCGACTACCTCGACCACCGACATATCTTCATCGACAGACGCAGGGTCCTTGGTGGCTAAGCCCGCTGCGAAGTCACCTGCTCCCAATACCGAATCGAGGACCGAGGCCGCACGCTCGGCGGAGATCCAGGTCGCTACCAGGTCTAGCTCGCCGTCCGCCCCTGCTTCCCCTCTTCCCGCCTCGGACAATGTTACATCCTCAGCGCATACAGCAAGCGAACCCCCACTTACCCTGGCGTCCGCCACAACCTCGGCACCACGTTCACAGAGTATAGCTCCAGAAGTAGCCCCTTCATCCACACCGCTTTTCCTCCCTGATCGATCACCTTCGCCCTCCCGTGCATCCGCCCCTCCTGCAACGGACGCAGGCTCACAAGCTCCTACATCTTCGGGTCGGGCGATGTCAGCAGCCGAAACTGCCGCTGCCGCTCAGGCGATCCTCGACAGCCTCGTCTTGCAGCGCAACACCGGTCGACCTGCTCCCCGAGCGGAGGGCAGACGCTTGTCGCCGAAGCCGCGCTCTTCGCCCGGTATCCTCATCACGAAGAGGGCGTACAGGGACAAGACGGTCAAGAGCCAGCAGGCAGCACGGAAGGAGGCGGAGGCGAACGGGCTAGAGCTGCCGGATTATCTGCAGCGTAAGCGGAAGTTGAGAACGCGGAGCGAGAGCACACCGGGGGACGATGGCGCGGTCCACCACGATGAGGCAATGGATACCCCGGTGACGAAGAGAGGAAAGAAGAATGCCCACGCTGCGGTGGCGAACGGAACTACGTTCGATGAGGATGCGGCGATGGATGAGCCTCGGCAAGGAGAGGTGGACGAGTTGGCGGGCGAGAACGAAACGGCGCCCGATCCTGCTCCGAAGAAGAAGCGCGGCCGACCAAAGAAAACTGTGGAAGACGAAGACGCTCCGTCAAAGGAGAAACGACCCCGCGGCCGCCCACGCAAGGACGCCGAGGAGCAGGTTGAGGGTAGCGAGGCCGCCCCCAAGGAGAAAAGACCCCGCGGACGTCCACGCAAGGACCGGGTAGAGGGAGCAGAGGAGGCTCAGGATGGGTCGGCAGATGCCGCGGACGCCGAACCCACGGAGAAACGGCCACGCGGCCGTCCGCGCAAGGAGGTCAATGAGGAGGAACTGAAGGAAAACCGGGCCCGAAGTCGACCGAGCGGCAGCAAAAGTACGAATGAGAAGGTCCTCCCGTCATTCTCGCAGGTCAGCCTGGTCGGCTTTGAACCGGGGGATACTATCGCTGAAGGCGTCGATGTGAACCTTTTGACGATGGCGGACCTCGCCACGAATATCTTCTCCGGTCAGATCACGGCGAAGGGAGTACAGCTGGACGAGATGATGCAGTTTGAGAGGTCGAACAGGCGGGTGCGAGGCCAGCATAATGCGTGGAATGGGTGGACGAGGGCGCAGCTGTCGCGAAGAAAAGTCAGGCGGGAGCAGAACGCCGAGCGGGAGCGACGAAGGCAGGCCATCCGGGATGAGGGACGTGATCCGATGGGGGAAGTCACGGAGGATGAACCGGATTCGGAGGAGGAGTTCGAGGTCACGCCGAACAGGTATACCCCGCCGCCGGAAGACGAGCGGGTCGGCAGGGTGTTGCCGACCGTGCTCGGGCAGCAAGCCGCTGACCTCGCCGTAGAAGGTACTCCTGCGCCAGGAAACGAAGACGGTGCGAATGAGGACCATAATCAGCGGCGACGGCGGCCCGAGGGTGGGGAAGATGACGAGGACTACGAGGACCATGACGAGCCGCAGGAAGAATACGCGAACATGGGGGTGGAGCTGCGCGTCGCGGATGATGAGCCGGAAGAAGCGGACGGCGGATTGGCTGCCGCGGGGTTCGCTGTCGCCGACGATGAGGATATGGGCGGTGGGGCAGGAGGGGGAGACGGAGACGATGATGACGAAGACTTCGACTACGACGCGATGCAAGAAGACGGGACATACGACCTCGCGCAGTATCATGCCGAAAGGGAGGCGCAACGGGAGCGCGATTTGGCCGACCGAGAGAATCGCGCTATCATCGAGGAGAATGATGATCTGGCGATGGTCAACTCGAGGACGTATGCGAAAATTGTGCCGAGGGGCATGCCCTGGACTGAGGCGGACATGCTTACCATGTACATGGTGAGTTGGACAGGATAACAAGGGGACGTTGAGCTGACTTTCAGGCGCTGAGTGAGGTGGGACCTAACTCGGATATCGTCACAGGGTACTTTCCTGGGCGAACGCGCAAACAGGTCAACAGGAAGATGGTAAAGGAACAGCGGGCGAACCCCGACAAGTTCTGGGCCGCAGTTGCGGACAAGCGTGAAGTCGGTGAGTCGCTTGATCGTTTTCGGCAGACCTGCGCTGACGAGGTAGACGTCGAGCATCTGAAGATCTCCGCAGCGTATGATGATCACGAGGACTGGAGCAAAGAGGACGAGTTCTTGGAGCAGTGCAGACGGGATGCGGAAGCGTGCCGGGACGACTACGTCCCGCCTGCAGAAGACGAGGCTGCGAACGAAGAGGGCCTGCAGCAGATGGCGGAGGAGAACGAAAAGCACGATGATAAGGAGGATGACGACGATTATGACGTGGCAGGCGCGGCGGAAGGGGAGGGAGAGGATGATGGGGAACGAGTGGTGATTGAGGGTTATGAGCCCGAGGAGGCGGACGACCAACAGGACAAGGAAGATGATTACGATTACGAAAATGAGCAGTAGGACGGTACGCCAATGTTGTCATTCAGTAGAGGTTGTGCTGTGTGCGTTGTATGCAGTAGGGTCTGAAATGTTTGCAGACTCTGCGTAACCTCGTCCGAGTCAAGAGTCATGGATGCGTTAATGTTATGGCGGTACGCTCGTGCAGTGGGTCTATCAGGACGCTGTGTTCAGTGTTCCGGATGTGACATGACGCGTCGGACGCGACAAGCTTTCCTCTGCTCTGGTGGCGTCACATTCACATATTCACCACCACCAGCCGTAATAACAACCACAACCAACCCCCTCTTCTTCCCCGCTGCCCGTTGCTCCTTTTGAACACACTCAACCTTGACAGCGTACTCTTGGGCTTTTGACTGGGCGTCGACTTACCGCTATTCCGCAGCAGTACCGACGAAATCGGCAGGTGAAATCGAGCAAAGCGAACGCTTGGAGCGAAAACAATCACGAAATCAACACTCTCTTCCGACAATCCCCAACCCCCCCGGACCGAGCCATCTTGTGACGGATAGACTGCAAGGACTGCCTGACGCGGAAGGGCTAACCCTTCCATCGCTCTCCTTTTTCCCTTGCCCCGTCCGCTGGGACTCATCGCTGCCCAGCATGGGCATCATCTCGCTCCCTCTTGATGCGATACTTTCCTCAACGGAACATGAGCTCTTCTCCCAACGGCGAGCTCTCTTGGACGTGTCCACTGCCGTGGCCAAGAGCAAGCGGGCTGTCGTGATCTCCGGCGCGGGCATCAGCTGTTCCAGCGGCATCCCCGTAAGCTCGCATCACGCCTGCATCGGTCATATCTGACTCACAGGACTTCCGATCCGCGGATGGATTATACTCGCTCGTCAAGGCGCGATATCCTGATACATTCTTCACGGGCAAAGACTTGTTTTCCTCTGGGCTGTTCAACGCGCCCGAGACGACGGCACTGTTCTACACTTTCATCGGCGAGTTGGCAGCATCATGCGGCAAGGCGGAACCGACCCGGACGCACCACTTCATCCAGCGCTTGCATCACAAGGGAAAGCTGCTGAGGTCATACACGCAAAACATTGATGGCCTGGAGCGCAGAGTGGGCCTCGAGAGCGGTGGAAGGGGCATGGGCTTGAAGAAGATGACGACGAAGAATGTGGAGATGCATGGGGACCTGGGGCGCGTGCGGTGTATACTGTGCATGGCGGACTTTGAGGCGAGGGTGGAGTGGATGGAGATGTTCCGGGAAGGGTGTGCGCCGTGGTGTCCCGCTTGTGAGGACAGGAGTACGTTGTTGCGAATCGAGCAGGGAGATGGCGCTAACTGTCAGACGAGAGCCGGATCAGACGGTCCGCTCGAGAAGTCACAGTGGGCAGCTTGCGCCCGTCAATCGTGCTGTACGACGAGCCACATCCGCACGGCGAGGAGATCGGCAACCTGCAAGCGTACGACCTCAAGCGGTCGCCAGATCTTCTGCTCGTCATGGGCACGTCGCTCAAGGTGCACGGGCTCAAAATCGTCGTGCGAGAGTTTGCGAAAGCGGTCCACGCGCGGAAGGGCTTGGTGGTGTTTGTCAACCTTACCCCTCCTTCGAGGGAGTGGGAAGGCATCATCGACATTCACGTCGCTGGAGAGACAGACGCGTGGGTGGACAAGGTCGAGGCGGACTGGAGACATATTCGTCCAGCCGATTGGGAGATCCAAACGCGCTTGGAAGGCGAGATTGTCAAAGACGCCAATGCGGCCGGCAAGGCGGGCACCAAGGCCAAGGCCAAGAGCAAGAGCAAGGCGAAGAAGCGTGAGTGGAATGATGTGGACAAGGGGCTGGGTGACCAAGCTTACGTTGCAGCGGAACCAGCAGAACCAATACAGCTGCCTACGCCTCGGCCTTCTCAATCGCCTCATCGGCCGAAAGACTCGTCTTCGTTCACCTTTGGCGATGATGACAGTCCCCTTTCGCCGCTGCCGACATCCGCCGCAGCACCCTCATCACCTCTATCCCCTCCGCCATCTTCGCCATTGCCGGCGATCGCACCCCTATCGCCATCGAAACGCAGGGCCGATGTGCCGCCGTCACCCGTCTCTGATAGCTACCGGTCGCCTTCTAAGAAGCGCGCCACGCAACTGCCACGTTCGGCTTCTGGTCTCGCCGTCATACCTGGCCATGGTAACCTGTTTGCTAGCCCGGCCAAGGCCAGAGCGGCTCCCAGCGACGACGACTGGAGCGACGAAATCACTGTCGGTCAACGGAAACCACTGGATGTATTCGGTAGCCCGGTGAAACCCAAAGGTCGAGCCCGCAAGCCGACGCAGAAGGCGATAGAAAACAAGGAAAATGTCAAGCCTAGAGTGGTTAGAGGCATCAGAGCGGCTCCCGCGGCAGCAAAGAAGCGGACGGCGACGACAGCGACGACCAAGGCGAGGGCGGCTGTGGCAGTATAATGAAGAGAACACGGACTATGACGAGGAACCGCACGGGACGCTGGTTTTTGTACTCTATTGTATGTCTGGCGCTTAGCTTGGTGCGCCGTATACCCTTGTGTAGATTGGCATACCCCCCGCGGAGATTCATACCCCACCACCCCATGCAACCGCAAGTATCCTGTCCGGCGAACTGGATCTGAGATTTGATCCCGCTCCCTCGTGGGCGGGGAGTCGTCGCGTTTGAGGTTGCTAACTCGACGTGCTCGTGTTCCTCGATTTAAGTGTAACTCATTCAAACGTACGCCGTCATTGAACCTCGACTTTGCCTCATCCCCAATACCACTCGACTCAACATTGTCGACAGCGTGTGGCCAAATCTCAAACAGTCCTCCACGAGTGGGGGCAGTCCTCAAAAAAACTATCTGTCCGTCGGCGATCCGTCCGCGAGTCGTTCGACCGAAGCGTCAGCCGAACGCGCAACCGCCCGTAGAATCCGAACGAGCCGTGCGATCGCTTCCTCTGCCTTCGCCTTGACCTCGCATCCCTTTGCGAGCCGACTAGTGTCCGTGTTGCCTTCCCCAGCATACGCGACTGGGGTGCGACGCGTTTCAGAAGCTCTCGTGTGGATAGCAGATGGTAGCTGCTTTACCACTTGCCAGCGGGGCGGCGGCCGGCCCTTGTGAGTGTTTCGGCACTTCCCTTCGTCGTCTGTCTTGACCCTCCTTCCTTTCTTCCCTCTCGCATTGTGTCTTACCCGCGTCTCGCTCTGTCTCTGGACTACACGGCTCGATTCGTGTTCTGCTTCTAGACGTCGCTAATGATCCAGACTTGACATCGCCGGTGATGACGACCCCTAGACCACTTACGGCAACGTTATTGCCCCACGCTCAGAATGGCTCATTGGTGCCGGCGCACTGTATCTCTCCGCTTGAGAAATTGGCGGATGCAGATACGGACAGCATAGTGCCGGACGACAGCGCGAGTGGGCGGGACGAGGACGTGCAGAGCACGGTCAGCTTCGACATCTCGCCCGATGATGCCGTGGGCGAACGGGACGGAGCAGGCGACGATGTTGGAGACCTCGACGGGTGAGTCGCGTGCGTGCTGATCATCTTCCTCACACACTCATTCGCAGCCGCATGACTCCGCTCGCCAGTGAACACTCGCGGCAATCCCCTCCTGCCCCTCACCACCCCTCAGACCCCTCCACCGCAAACCCGACACAACCCGCCTTCAACGTCTTGCCCGTCCCGCAGGCTGAGATCGGCCTCTCGTCACTTGCCACCGAGAAGCAGCTGCGCGAGGCGGCCATTGGCAAGGACCGGATGTTCCTGCTTCTTCTTTCGCAGGAGATCGAATCATTTGTCAAGCGCGTCGTCAGCGGCGAGCAGGGCCGCATTGAGGTGCAGCCAGGACACGTCACAAGCGCGGCTCTGGCGACTTTTGGACCGGCTATGGCGCTCGCAACTACAACGACGAGCAAGTACCAGCGCATGTTGATGTACAAGGCGGCCGAGTGGTATGGCTTGAAGGGCATCTGCGGCCCGGACAACTTGATCTACGTCGGGGTGGTCGGAAGCCTGCCTGGCAAGTCGTGAGTAACTGGTCTGCCTCACGGTCCAAGCTGATGTCAGGCCGAATTTGCGTTTCGCAGACCTCGCTCCGAAGCCCCCTACTCCGAAACAGAGCTTCAAGATCATGCAGAGGGTACCGCTGGGATCTGCTGGGAGCGCCAGCTCGCGTGCAGGGTCGGTTGCTGGTGACGAGTCTGAAGCAGGAGGATCGAAGAGGAAGACGATGGAGGAGAGGGAAGCAGAGTACGCTCTTGCGCGGGAGAGGATCTATGGGTCTCAAGCCGAGGCGGAGTCTAGCGAGGTGGTGTCGACGGAGACGGACGACTTGCGAGCAAGGGCTTCAAGGCAAGCTGAAGACGAGGACGATTTCGTTCCGCGACGATCAAACGGGCAGCCTCAGCCGGTATACGCGTCGCTCTATCACCCCAAACCCGAGCTTGTGCAACCACCTCCACCGCCCCAGCCGGCATATCAGCCCGACGCAGTGTTCGCGTACCAGCAAAACCCGTCGCCATACGGCTATCAATATAACAACGGTTACGCACCGCAGACACCGCAACAGCACTTATACCCGCCTCGCCAAGGCTACATGGACGGCTCCGCGCCGCCCTTCATCCCGCAGACCGGCTTCGGCGGCAATCAATGGCAAATGCCGCAACCGCATGGACCAGTACTAGGACCTAGTCAGGGCTGGTACAATCCGACGATGGGCCAGAACCAGCCTATGCCGATGATACCGCAGGGGATCCCGGCGTATCCGCAGCAGTACCCGTACCAGCAACAGCACCACCAATTACCTCAGCAACAAGTCTTTGCGCCGCTCGTGCAGCCTACACCGATGCGGCCGGGTCCTCAGCCCCACCCTCTTTCGTCCACGTCGAGCTCGATCTCGTCGAGATCATACCAAGACTACTCGCGACCGCACTCGAGAGGATCGACAACGAGCACCAGATCGGCCACTAGCAGTGTCAGGCTTGGCGCGATGTATCCGGCTGGGAATGCCGGCCCTGCTGGCCCGGGCTATAGGCAGAAGGGCATGAAAGGGCAGGGAGTGAATAGCATGACCACGTTGGGCTTGGGGGAGAAGAGGAGCACGAGGGGTCACAGTCCGGTGAGTCCCCCTTAAAGACCAAGCGTGCATCGCTAAAAGCATAGTCATCCGTCACCACCAGCTCGTCACGCTCATCGAGACGTGCCAACTCGATTCAAGTTCATCAACCTGCGCCAAACCAGCATCAATTGCCGCAACGGCCCGATTGGGCTGCGAACAACATACCGTACCACCCTTCGCCTATCCCTCCTGCCGGCTCGATCATGGGCAACGCGCCCAACAACTCGGACTTCCCTCCCTTGAGGCAGAACTTTCACGCGGTGCCGATGCAGGTGGAACGCGCGAAACACACGCCCTCGAATGGTACGGTATGGAATGGCCGTGCGACGTATCCTGCCGCGCCATCGCCGCACCCGTCGCAGATGCATCCAAACCCGAGCGCACATATCCAACCGCATGCCCAGGCCAGTGCGGCGGCTCCTCAACTTCCCCCGCCGCATGGACCTGGCACGTCTACGCCTGCGCCGCTGGATTCCGATCCCGACTTCCCGCGCCGAGTCCCGTCCGGCCGCCCCGCGGGCACGCTGTTCGACCCGAGCGGGTCCGCTTCGGCCGCAAAACATTCGTCTGCGTCGGCGACTTCGGTCCCGGACTCGACGGCCACGGCGGTGTCGTCTGCTGTGTCATCGACTGTCGCCGACGGCATAAGCACTGAGGATCAGATCGAGGCGAAGCTGCAGGCGCTGAGCATTAGTCAGGGCATTGCTATAGGGCCACCGCCCAAGTCTTACGCCAAAATTGTGCGGAGAGAGTAGGGCTTTGCAGTAAGGCCCGGCAAGCGCGGGGAGAGTCGAAGGGGTGAGAAGCGGACAGAGACGAATCACGGATGAGCTGCGTGCGTCGCCGAGAAGTGATGCCTCACACGGCACGAATGGAGGCGTGCAGAGGTATAGGAGTGGACGTGGCGGGGCAGGGAGGCAGGGCTCAGTCTGCTGTCCAAGCATATTTACGCAACACTCAGCATGCATACATTTTGATACCTCAGGCGTGGTGTGTCTCGCGGGATGACTCGAGCGGTCGTTCATGTGGGCAGCTGCGGACTTGCCTATGCAACAATCGTGCGCTCAAGTGCTGCAAAGACGACGAACGAAATGCAGATAGGTGTGCGCTGGCCAAACGCGGCTGATATGAACAGGCGCGCTGGCTGTTGACATCCTAACCGGTTCGGCAGCTTGCCAAAGCTACGTCTCTTGACCTCTGCACATCATTCACTTTCACCCCGCTTTGATCATCGTAGCCGCGCGCACGTTCGCGAGATGCCGTCAAAAGGTCGTAAACCGTCATCGAGCGGTGCGGGGCCGAAGAAAAAGGCATCGCAGGCCCCTTCGGAGAACTCGGCGGCCTCTCCCGGCTCGTCCTCGTTGTCGCCGGCCAAGTCGACGCATTCGATGGCGGATGAGGTCGACGAAGACGGCGCCGCAGACGGCATCGAGGCTGACTTCGACGACGATGCGTCGGGAGCCGATCCGTTAGGGATGGACGAGGATCTGGCGCTAGGCTTTGATATTGAAACGGCCATGCAGGGGATGGATGAGGAGGATGGAATGCCGGATGATGGGGGCGAGATGGGCGAAGGCATCGCAGAGGAGGATGGAGACGATGATGAAGATGATGATGGGACAGGGATGGACGAGGATAGTCAGATGGCGGATCAACTGGATGGCGACGCCGGCGAAGAAGGGGGCGGCGATGACGATGGTACAGAGGGGGATCATGCTGAGGACGGCGAAGATGGCGAGGAGGGGGAGGACGACGAAGAGGGCGGTGACGATGGAGATGAGCAAGACGATGATGATGAAGAGGATGAGGACGAGGACGAAGACGAGGACGAAGACGATGATGAAGACGACGACGAAGGCGGGGACGACGAGGAGAACGCCGAAGACAACGACGGCACCGAGGATGAGGCACCGGTGTACGGCTACGCGGCAGCCGCAGACGACCTCACCAAGGTTCCCGAGGAGGACCAAAGATTCAAGGTCGCTCGATTCATGACGTGCACGGTGGCCGGCTGCAAGTGTACCGGACTGCAACCGCCCAAAGGCGCGCAAGTCACTGTCGTGTGGCCCGAGGACGCCGCGGAGAGCCCAGAGCTGGTCAAAAAGTGGAAGACGTGCGGCATTTGCGGGCACGGGTGGGAAGGGGCACAGGGACACATGCTACCCACGGGTTTGACTCCCGAGGAGCGCATACGGCGGGTGAAAGTCGTAGGGCGCATGGAGGAGCTGCTTCAGGTACGTACAAAGACCCTCGAGCGGGAAGACTGAGCTGACACACAGGACGACGACCTTTTGGCGGACTTCCCAACGCCGCAGACCGAGAGCGTGGCCGCGTTGTACAAGCAATTGCTACCGTTTCAGCGTCCGACCGGGGGCAAGAAGCCCGCTGCGCCGTTACCTCCTGCTCTGGACCTCACGCGGGACTCGGCGACGCCTTTCACCCCACACGAAGACGTCGAATCAGACGTGGATGCGGACGAGGAGCGGCCCCGGAAGCGATCGAGACATAGCGGGTCCGAGGAGCCCGACGCCGATGCGGAGGACGGACTTGATGGGATGACGTCGCCAAAACAGAGCACGCAGGGCAAGAAGCCCGGGGGAAAGACCGCCGGGAAGGGTACAGGACCACGGCAACCGCGGACGGTTGTCAGGGGGACAAGAGGGTTGGTACCTATGGAGACAGACGCCGAGGGGAACCAACATGTCGCGGGGAGGCTGCCTGACAGTGCTGTCGACGGCAATGAGGACGAGGAAGAAGACGATGGTGAAGAGGATGTTCCACTCGCCCAGCGACCGCAGCTGGACGAAGGTGAAAGGCGCAGACGAGAGGTGATCAAAGAGAAGGAGCGGGAACGTGAAAACGAGGTGTTGACCCGTCTGGCGAAGGGCACCAATGTCGAGGACGGCGCCGAGGGCCTCGGGCGACAAGAAGTGGATCTCGATGTAGAAGTGTGGGAGGGTGTCGAGCTCGTGAGTGGGAGGCTGTCTGTCCTGGATGCTGTCGCTGACGTGCAGCCCAAGCTTCCGCCACGGCCTGCGATGATCGAGCAGCAACGCAACGAGATAATGCTCCCTGTCGTTAGTTCGCGAAATCCTACGCAGGTGGCTACGATCCTTCTCATCGGCCTCAAGAATCTCTTCCAGAAGCAGCTGCCGAAGATGCCGCGGGAGTATATCACCCGCTTGGTGCTCGACAAGAACCACATCAGCATGGCGATTGTCAAGAAGGGATGGCGCGTGGTAGGCGGGATCTGTTATCGGCCGTTCGAGTCGAGGGGCTTTGCGGAGATTGTCTTCTGCGCTGTCGATAGCTCGGAGCAGATCAAGGTGGGTCGTAGGTCCCATTGCTGTCGAGCGGGTCTGACAGCAGGGATACGGTTCGCATCTGATGAATTCGCTGAAAGACCACGTCAGGAAGGCTCATCCCACGATAAACCATTTCCTCACATACGCGGACAACTACGCCGTTGGATACTTCAAGAAGCAAGGCTTTACCAAGCAGATTTCGCTGCCGCGTGAACGATGGGTCGGATACATCAAGGACTACGAGGGTGGAACGATCATGCAGTGTACGATGTTGCCGAAGGTGCGGTACATGGAGGTGCACCAGATGTTGGCGGATCAGAAGGCGGTAAGTCTACCAGCTCATGGTGATGTGAGCGGTACTCAAGCGCAGGCCGTTTTGGCGAAGATCCGGACAATCTCGCGGAGTCATGTCGTCCGGCCCGGTCTGCAGATCTTCAAGGACAGGAAACCCGGGCAGGAGATCAAGTTGACCAAGGCGGACGTGCCGGGTCTGGGTGGGTCTTGGGTGATTCTCCGACGGCCTCAGCTGACAGACAGCCGAAAGTGGTTGGAACCCAGAGATCGACGCCATGTAAGTGCTCACCAAAGTTCAAGAACGGCGCTGACGATAGCCTGCGACAACCCCGCCGCAACCCAGATCATGTTCTACTCCAGCATGTGCTCAATGATCTCCAAAACGAGCCCTCGGCTTGGCCCTTCGTCAAGCCCGTGGACAAGGAAACGGTCGCGGACTACTACGAAGTCATCACCGAGCCGATGGGTATGTCGCTCGCTAGACCTCCTTGTGTGGGGCTGACACGCAGACCTGTCGACGATGGAGTACAAGCTCGAGAACAATCATTACAATGGCGTGGACGATTTCATCGCCGATGTGCAATTGATCTGTAGCAATTGCAGGAGGTATAACGGGGAGAAGAACACGTATGCGGTGCAGGCGAACCGGCTGGAGAAGGCGCTGGACCGTATCCTCAAGGCGAGGAAGTCGGTCAATTGATAGAGGATCTGAGGGAGTTCGGGGGGGCTTTGAGAAGAGCCACATGCGCGGGGAAGCTAAGTCCGGGGACGCGCCTGGCGCGAGAACTATTCATCGTTGTACAGTATCAGCTCTTACTACCTCATTCACCACGTGTGTATACGTGCATCATGTCATCACTGTGTCCGCTCGCGGCCCGCGCCTACCCAAATCCGCGATGCCCCCCGTGGGTTGTCGGGGCGTCCGGGCGGACCTGGTCCGCGCTGGTAGTACCAGCCTCATCCTTGGTTCTTGCTTCGTCCCTCTGCTGTCGGGCCAAGCCATGCTCGTACTGTGTTCGCCACGATCCGTGCGTCGGCGAGGTATGCGCTTCGGAGCTGTAGCACGAGACGAGGAAGAGGCCATGGGTCGATAACCCGACTGCGGGTGAATTGATTCTAAAGTATATATACCACCTCAATGTTCGTCTTTCACAACCAATCGGCGAGATGTCCGAGCCAGGTCTATGGAGCTACGTTAAGGATTCAAACATTCTTTCCGTAGTGGGAAACCGCATGGGTTCGAATCCCATTCTCGTCAAAGAGTATTCAGTTACTCCTCCAATCAGCCCGATTAACTTTTGCAATCATTTTTGCTCGAGGTGAGAAGAGGGGGGGAGGAAAGAGGGAGGAATTCGCGGCGTCTGGTCTAGCCGAAGGTTTCCGGTGTATCTCACGTCGCGTCAAGTTTATGGGAAGTCGGGATAGCTTGTGGGAGCGCCCGGCACTGTCTTCAGGTAGTCGGGGCAAGCAGATGCATGCACGGGAGGCGTGGGGGGTTGCGGGAGTAGGAGGAAGAGGGGATCATGAGATTTGCCACTCACGCCTTCGCGGTGAAGTTGCATGCGCGTTAGCCATTCTGGCTATCCAGGATAAGCCGCTCCTCGCCATGCACCTCGGACGGTGTGTCGGTCTGGAGTCAGTAGCTGGCCATGCATCTGCGTGTCCTGCCTCGGCGACTCACTTTCTCGACCTGTGGCACGGGCAAATTTGGCATCGGCAGAATTCGCCACTCTTGCGCGCCCGCCACTCAGCATTTCCGGCCAAAGAGGTATTGGAGGCATGAGCAACAGGCTGCAGTAAGGGCGCCGGGGCGGCGCCGGTTGTTTTCCTCCATGAGTGGTGTGGCTGCAAGCTGTATGAGACGCTCGCGTCCAGTGTATGCATTGCTTTCCTGGCAAAGGGCCGGCTGATGGAAGCGGTACAACTGCGCTCGCCACAATGTCGAGTCAGTTGTCTCTGCGTCACGATGTAAACGATCCGGCACCAAGATCACGTACGAAGCTGATCCCCACCGCTTGCTACCACCCGTGAAAGCTACGGAGCAGCGAGACGGCGCCGAGTATGCCCAGCGTGCAGCAAGTATGGCCTTTGGCCTCAGCATAGCACCCACTACAACGAGTGGCGAATATGCACCCAGTCGCAGGCGAGGTAAGCGAACAAGTCCAGTCAACTGCCGCGAGCCATGGCCGAAGCATTGATCGTTTGACGTCGATAACGACTTGAAATCTCTACATCCCACAACCGCATCTTGGTATCCTACATTGACCCGACTTGAATCCTATAGGCCAGATCGCGTATCCTCACGTCACACTCAGAAGCCTGGGCAAAGTCTCCGACCCCACGACAGCCCGGCCAGCGGTGCTGTCGCCATCGCTATGACCGTCTTCCCGACTACCAGCACCAATGTGCTCGAGGTCAAAGCGGGCAAGTACGACATCGCCCAGCTCGCCGCAAACATCTACCAGAGGCTAGACGAGGGCCCGCTGCACCGAATGAAGCTACCTTGTGAGTGATTTGGCCTGAAATGGCTCGTGTCCGCCGGGCTTCCGGCAGGCTTCAGCCGTGATGGATAAGCATCGTGGGCGCAGAACCAGCCGTGCTCGTGCCCTCATTAGATCACTCAAGAGACACGCACTGTGACACCCGCTGATCATCAGCAGACGTCGAAACTCCCCAGCCCCGGCTGTTCCACCTACACACTGTCACAAACGACATCAACCTCCTCCCTCCCAAGCAACAGCTCACCTACGCCGGCCGCCGCCCGGCTGAGCCCAATCCAGAGTACACCGCTTACATTGATGCTCGAGACAGACTCTGCACGTCTCTTGACCCTCTCACACCTCTCGTCGTCCTCCCACCCACTCGTCGAGTCCTGCACTCCCCGCCAAAGGTCGCCAAAACGGGTCAAACCGCCCGGCGGAGCGGCTCCGCCGATAAGCCCGACTCGATCGTCCTGACGTTGCCCACCGCACACGAGACCAGATCTCTGGTTCGCTTGCCCGCTTTCTCCACCCACGTCGGTCAGGAATGGTCCCAATCGAAAGCCTGGGACATGGAGCATTGGCTCCAAGCTGCCATTGCACTAGACCCATCAGAACCTGCCGTCGGTCGCAAGACCATCTACAGGGATGATCGCCAACGCTTCCACCTTGAGACGTCTATCGCAGTCATGTGGGTGCCGGCTGAGGACGGCGGGACCGACTTCAAGCTGTTGATCACAACGGAAGTGCTTGTTGATTTCGACGCCGTGCTCGTTCCGCTCCTTGATGTCGGCGACGAGATGGTCGGTCTGATTCTGCACTCCCTGCTACCATCGTCCACGACCTCGACGTACATGACCACGCTGGATGCCCGCGCAACTGCCCTTCGCCGCTTCTTTGACTGCTTATCGCCTGCTCCCGACCATTCGTACGGCTTCGACGCTCGTCAACTTCAGCCCAAAGAGATGCTGTGCAGGCTGTACCCGTTTCAAGCTCGCACGGTCGGGCTCTTGCTGCGCCGAGAGAACGCGCCGATCATGGGTGGCTCCAGACGGATCGCTGGCGACCCTCCGGGTATCTGGTCTGGCATGGAGCTGGGCGAAGACTTTGGTAAGATGGGATACCGACGTATCACTGGAGATTTGGTCCGGCTCGACCGTGCAACGGTCAACCGAAAAGGCAAAGGCAAGGCGGGAGACCTTGAAAACGACTCGAAGCACGATTATGGGCTGGAAATCGCAGATATGGCCGTCTTGCCTACAACTTTCGACCTGGCGAGTGTGAGGGGTACTATGCTGTGCGAGGAGATGGGTGAGTTGCTTTCGCTCTTTAGGAGATCAAGACTGATCGCAGGTCTGGGCAAAACTGTCGAAGCCATCGCGCTGACCCTCCTCCACCGACACCCCTTATCCAATGCTCGCGAGCTGCCAACAAACACCGATTCCCCAGTGCCAGAAGGCGGCGAGGATGCTGCAGTCCCGGTGATAGACCTGGGAGGAGGCATACCGGGATTGGACAGGCCCGATATCCTGTCCTGGCTCGAGGCGGAGAGGCGGTCCTTTGAGGGGAAGACCGTCTACGACGAGCAGGCGCAGTTGAATGTGACCGAGGTGGCCGTGAGCTCGCTCATCGCGAAAAGGCGTCAATCTCACTCCCAGGCCACTCTCATCATCACGCCCCCGCCGCTGCTGCAGCAATGGGTCGCCGAGATCCGACGACACTGCCCGACCATGCGAGTGTGCGTGTATCAAGGCTGGCAATCGCTGCAGAAGGCGATCAAACGACAAAGGGACTTGAACGTTCGTGCCGTGACAGAAGCGCTGGAGCTCAAGAAGAGGAAATCGTTGGAGATCTTCACAGCGAAGACTGTAAAGAAGTACAAGATGCTGAACGGCGCTGTCTTGATCAAATCAGAACACGAGGAGGCGGAGGAGGAGGAGCCAGCGGTACAAGACGTCAGCTCGCTGGAGATCTGCCAGAAACAATTTGTCGAGTACGTGCGGGCGCATGATGTGGTGCTCACGACATACAAGTGAGTCCTCGAAGTGTTGCGTACATCGACGGCAGCTGACAAACAGTGATTGTGCGTAAGGACCGGAACACATATCGCTCACGTGCGCTAATCTACAGTGGGAGCGGATCTGAAAGTGGCTCTGCCGGCGCCGTCTCGGTCGAGGCGATCTACGGCAAAGTACAACCTGGGAGAGCGACCCCGAAGCCCGCTGTTGATGGTCGAGTAAGTGGAGCAGCGTGTCAAGCACACTCGAGTATTGACGACAGGTGGTGGAGAGTCATCATGGATGAAGTCCAGCTACAGGGCGACAACTCTGATGCTGCGTGAGTATCGCGACTCGGCACGCTCATTCTGCTCACCCACAGGAACATGGTCTCTCTCGTGCCGCGCGTCAATTCGCTCGCAATGTCTGGGACACCCGCCCGTACCGACATTAAAGACCTGATGGGATCGCTGCGTTTCCTCCGCGTCCCCGTCCTGCCATACGATGCGCGACTGTGGCACCGACTTCAACAACCGTCCATGAGACAAGCTTTCGAGGGAATAATCCGCGAGCTGGCTGTACGGACGACCAAAAAGGAGGTCGCTGGGGAGTTTAGCTTGCCGGCGCAATCGCGCTTTGTGGTCCCCGTCGAGTTGTCCGAGATCGAATTGACATACTACAACGACACGCTCCAGCGTCAACGCGATCTGTTGCGCCTGCCCGAGGAGAACGACGAAGCCAGACCCGATGATTGGGTGCTGGATCGGGCCCTCTTCCGCAACTGTCTCAAGACGCTTCGCCAGATCTGTACGCATCTGCAGGTCGGACAAATGGTGCAAGCCGGCGCGAGAGGCGCATATAGACTCCAGCTTGGTCGCGAATTGGTCACTATGGGTCAGGCGCTTGACAAGATGCGGGAAGAGCAGTCGCAGGCGATCTTGCTGGAGTCACGTAACCAGGTTGGTGTTCGTGCCCTGAATGGTCTATTGCTGATTCGCAGATGCGTTACATGATCCGCAAGGCTCAGCTGATACTGCTCGACGACAACGAGGCCACTCGTGATCGCAGGCTGTTGGCTGCTCTCGCAGCACGTCCATCTCTCCCCCGGACAGATACATCGTTAACGCTCAGTTGTATCAGTCTTCTCGAGACAAAGTCACCAAGCAGCTCGGGCCGGTTCGCGAACACTTGCAGAAGCTTCTCGCTGAGCGTCAAGAGCAGGATGGGGACGCCGATAGCGTCGTCGGAACTCCCACTCGCAACTTGTCGCAGCACGACCGGCAGAAGGTGTTGGCCATTCAAAGCGCCCAGAGCTCGATCCGGGAGATGCTCATCATCCAACACGAGACGTGGTTCTTTGAGGGAGACGTCCATCATATGCTCAAGCAGGAGGATAAGGAAGGTGAGCGGCGTCCTTGGCAACGCAGTTGACTGTGCACTGACCCTCAGTCGAGTGCTATGGCAACGCCGATGCTGTCCGGAAGGAGATACTCAGCAACCCGCTCAAAAGGGCAAACTCGTCCGTGGCACACCTCGCCAAGACGCTGGAGAAGTCGCGGGCGGTGAATGCGGTAACGGACTTGCAGAGCTCACACACCGATATGAAGGGTGGCTTCTTGACGTCTGACACGGCGGCACAGGCAAATGAGCTGCTGAAGATCATGAACGGGAAGTGAGTTGGGCTCATCGTACTCTGCGCAGTATGCTCACGCCAGTGCCGAGCTGGTGTATAGCTGGCGATCCAAGATCATCGAGCTTCTGTCGTCTCCGATTGAATCGGAGGCGCCAGTCGAGCAGGAGACGGAGATTGAGAACCCGGAGGCGGAGTACTACGCTCAGGCTCTTCAGGCACAAGGGGAGATTGAGGCGTATCTGATCGCCTACGCCGCTGCTGTTGGTGACAGAAGAGGCACGTAGCCCAAGGCACCGAGCGTAAAGTGAAGCTGACTCGCAGAATTCATCTTCGAAGATCGCAGCACTCTGGCGGAGCTCGACGCGAGAATGAAAAAGCAGGTAAGTCATCCTATAGTCTTATCGAGGGCCCGACTTGACATGTAGCGAAGCACTCGAGCTGCTCAGGAGGCGCGAGTGGACATGATCGAGGAGGCAGAGGGAGATGTGCTCGAACAGGCTGGAGTCTTGATGAAGGAGCGACAGGCGTTCAGATCGGCCCGGGATGAAAAGGACTGCAAACGACCGTTGAGAGGCTTGATCTTTGACATGAACCGTGCGTACAGCATGCGAAGCTAAAAGAGCTCTGTGCTGACGCCAGCGATACTCGTCGGCGACCATCGACCGGAGGAGAAGGCTATAGCGAAAGACCTGGTGACCAAGCTGAAGGGCTTCGAGGTGTCGCAAAGTAGGTCGACGCGCCACAGACGGGTACATGCTCAACAGCAGAATCGCTCTGCGACAAGCTAGAGAAGGAATTGGAGCTCTTCAGAGAGGTCTTCAATCGGCGAGTCAAGTATTTTGCCGCACTACAGGAGATTTCGGACTCGGTGGGTTCACAGACACGAGTGTGTGAGAGGACCCGCTGACGTCAGGTCACCGCACCCGGATTCAAGGATCTGGCTCGAGCCACCGAGGATGCGCAGACCAAGATTATCGAGACCGAGACCAAGCTTGCGCGGATGATGGTCAACGCGAGGTATCTGGCATACCTGGGTACGAAGGATCATGCAAACGCCGACGAAGTGCGAGATGATTGCATCATCTGCATGGGGTCGTCGGACGACACAAAAGCGGTTCTGCTCGACTGCGGACACTTCTTCTGCCAGGTGAGTGACTGTGTCTCGATGATCACGAAAGACAAGCTGACGATCAGTCTTGTTTCCGCGAATATCGCCGATCCTTACAGGCCAGGAAATGCCCATCCTGCCGAGTAGACAGTGAGTTACTGGCATAAGGCCAGCTGACAATAGTCAACGAGCGGGGCATTAAGACCATCAAGCTCGCGGCGGACATAGACCAAGTCAAGCCCGATGACAGTCAGACCTCCGGGGCGGAAAGAAAGGAACGTCAGACCAATGTGGATATGCCAGCGGAAGACAATGTGGACCCGGCAGAGGCCCAGCGACTGCGCGTCAAGGCCGACATGGAGAAAATCAAGGTGTTGGATCTGGCGAGACGTCGAGAAATCGCCCAGCTGGATATGATGGGCGAATACGGCTCAAAGGTGGGAGACTGCACGCAAATGATAGAGCATTGCTCACAAGGCAGATCGATTTCTTGATCAGGCACCTTTTGTGGTACAAGGCGAAGGAGCCGGACGGTGAGTCTGTAGAGTGCGAGGTTGGACCACCGGCTGAGCCAGCAGCTCGCCATGTCATCTTCTCCAATTGGTCTGACTCTATAAACAGTATGTCGCTCTGCTGATACTGCTCCCGGGTCCCTGACACACAGTTGTCATGCGCGCCTTGCAGAATAACAGGATCAAATTCGTCTCGCTGGACCAGGCGTCTACTAAGAGGAAGAACGCGGTCGACGAGTTCAAAAAGGACAAGAGCATCACGGTGTTCCTCCTGCACGCCGAGCGCGAGAGGTGAGGTTGCGTGCAGAGCGAGCGGATTTCAGGAGACTGATGAAGCAGTGCCGGCTTGACCTTGACCTCTTGCCGGGTCGTGCACCTGTTGGAGCCGGTCTTGCGACACAGCTTTGAGCTGCAAGCCATTGGGCGGGTGGACAGACTGGGTCAGGAGAAAGAGACAACGGTGTATTGGTAAGCGGTGCAGCCACTTCTGTCGAGAGCGTCCACTGACGGCAGCTATGCGACTCGAGACACGGTCGAGACGAGGATCCTATCGCAGGGAGTGCGCAATGGCACCTCCATCTACCTCAAGGACGAGGCCGGCGACGAGATCGTTGCGGACATGCAAAACGTCGCGAGCGCGGCGAACAAGGGAGGAGATTTGGTGAATGACGGGAACGAGGAGGAGCTGCTCAAGCTCATCATGTAGGCCCTTATGGGCTGGTCGCTCTGATAAGGGGCGATCGTTGTAAAAACTCGCCTGATGACCTCTTTATGATTTGACGTATGCAACGGACACATTGCTCCGGCCGTAGCAGCTCGAGAGTTGGATTCCTGAGGCCACGCCCCGTGTAATCCGGCTGCGCGGCGCGAACGAGGAGACTCTCCGCTGGCCACATAGACAATGGGAGAAAGCGAGCATGCCGTGAAGGGGATGGGTATCGGTCTTCATCTGATGTCCGTTCGAGTAGTATACAATGCGCCGTCCCAGTCTTGGGTCGGCATGCCTCACTCCTTGTGTCTCGTCGTCCTCACAACTCCTCTAATGGTGACCGTGCGCGTCGCCGTGGTCGTCGTGGCCGTGGTGGCCGTCCCACGGATGCCTCCAGCCCTGTTCAATCAGCTATGGCCCCATGCGCACATGATCAATCGACATACGAGCACGACCGGCGCGTCTTCCCTAGCATATCAGCGAGCAATCCCGACGCATGCACAGCCCGCAACTCACCGTATCCTGTACATCATCCAGAAGAACATGCCTCCACCCATGACCTTGGACAGGAATCGGTGGCCGAAGCCGGGCAAGTGGGGTTTGAAGATCGGGTTGTAGCCTGTCGTCAGGGTGAGTCCTGCAAAGCGCGAGATGCAGTGAGCTCACCTCCGCCTGCCATGCTGTCTGTGTTATACTGCTGGATAGTAGAAAGGTGCAAGGCGTCTGAAACGAGTTGACGAATAACGCCGCAGCTAATTCCGTCGTCCTCCGCATGCCATGCTGGGCCGCAGGGGTGAGCGGGATCAAATTGAGCAGCGTCCAAGCGGGCTGCAGGGCGGTCATCGCCGCCGTTTGTGTCGACTCGTGTGGGCCATGTGGAACAACCGATTTCTTTGTTCGCCATCCAAGAAAGCTTACCATAGCTCCTATCTCTCCTCTCCTACTCACTCGTTTGCATCAGTGAACAAGCATCGACGCCCCGTCTCGCCCAGACCCGCGAGAATTCCAGTCGAAGCAGCAATCAAAAGGTCCCGCTAGACCCCTGCGACACCCGTCGTTTTCGCTCAACGCTTTTTGGACGTTAACCGAGGACTCACCGCCCACCTTTATCCTCCACCTTTCAGCCGTCACCCATCATGGCGGCCATCAACGACCCCATGACCGCTGCGTCGACCTCTGCCGATGCGTCCGCCCAGGAGGTGTCTATCGACGTGACCAAGCTCACGGCTCTGTCGCACGAGGTCATTTCAAAGCAGGCTACGGTACGTGACATGCGTGTTCGCGTCGGAAAGAACAGGTACTGACAGACAGATCAATATCGGTCAGCTCAAAGACTGCCATGTGAGCCCCAGCTGACGTGTAGGTACGATCGGACACGTCGCGCACGGAAAGTCGTCCACCGTCCGAGCTATCTCTGGAGTTCAGACCGTTCGATTCAAGAACGAGCTGGAGCGAAACATCACCATCAAGCTTGGTTACGCAAATGCCAAGGTGGGTCAAGTTCGACGAATAGTGTGCTTCTCGAGCTCACGGCAGATTTACAAATGCAACAACCCCAGCTGCCCCCCGCCCGCTTGCTACCGATCCTACCCATCCAGCAAAGAGGCCCACCCGCGATGCGAGCGACCGTTCTGTGAGGGCAAGATGGAGCTGCAAAGGTGCGCCGGTCAAGCATCTTGCCTCCGCCTTTCACTCACACCAGACACGTCTCCTTCGTCGACTGCCCGGGACACGACATTCTCATGGCTACGATGTTGACGGGAGCTGCCGTTAGTGAGTGACGACGATGTAATCCACCACCAGGACAAATGCTGACAGCAGTGAACGGAGCTTTGCTGTTGATTGCCGGAAACGAGTCTTGTCCCCAGCCGCAAACGGGAGAGCATCTCGCCGCGCTGGAAATCATCGGCGTGGACCCGAAGAACATTGTCATCCTGCAGAACAAGATGGACTTGGTGCGAGAGAGCGAGGCCGTGGAGCACTGCGAGAGCATCAAGAAGTTTGTCGAGGGTGAGTCGTGTTACAAGCCCAAGTGATAGCAGAGCTGACGGACCAGGTACGACCGCCCGACTCGCCCCCATTATCCCCGTTTCCGCCCAGCTTCGTTTCAACATCGACGCCGTTGTCGAGGCCCTTTGCAAGGTCACCCCGCCCAACTATGACTTCACCGCCGACCCCCGAATGGTCGTTATCCGATCGTTCGACGTCAACAAGCCCGGAGCCGAGATCAAGGACCTGAAGGGAGGTGTCGCCGGTGGATCGATCTTGCAGGGTGTCTTCAAGGTCGGACAGGAGGTCGAGATCCGACCGGGATTGATTACGCGAGACGCTACTGGTCACTGCACGTGCACGCCACTGCGATCGCGAATCGTCTCGCTCCACGCCGAGCAGAACCACCTGCAATTTGCCGTGCCCGGTGGTCTGATCGGTGTCGGAACGCTCGTCGACCCGGCTCTGTGCCGAGCCGACCGATTGTTGGGTATGGTTATGAGCTCGGTGGGCCGAGGACCGAATGTCTACGTTGAGATCAAGGCCGAGGGTGAGTGCGAGGTGGAGCTATTGACACTATAGCTAATCCGAAGTGTTCTTGTTGCGACGACTGCTTGGTGTCAAGACGGACGACAGCAAAAAGGCCAAGGTGTCTAAGCTTGTTGTCGGCGAGACTCTGTTCGTCAACATTGGAGCTTCGCAGACCGGAGGAACGATCATGGCTGTCAAGGGAGGAGATGTCACGATCCGGCTTACCACGCCGTCGTGTACCGAGAAGGGCGAGAAGATTGCGTTGAGTAGACGTATCGATAAGCACTGGCGATTGATTGGATGGGGCAAGGTCAAGTCGGGAGGAACGCTCGCGGACGTTAAGGAGGCTTAAGGCAGTCAGTACTGGTTTGCAGTCGGAGAGCGGTAGGCATTGCATGCATACGAGCATACGAGTAGCGTCCAGCGGAACGCAGGCTGTGTTCCTATAGCTGACTGTGCGCCGGTCATGGTTGCGTTCAACAAGGCGGCTGGCGGTTCAGTGAGAAGGGAATCCTCGTGAAGCGACCGGACCAGACAGACCCTAGTGTTCGACGGCGAGGAAAGACACGGTCTTGCCGACCTGCTTACGAGTGCGCACGGCAATGATTACAAGCACTCTCGCGATCGCACAGCGAGCGCTTGTTTCAGCGCCAGCCGGTTCGGTCTGTTTTGCCACAAAATTGCCTGATTGGGAAGAGATTTCTCACGTTCCCGCGATCGCACAATCCCATCTTCCCCCGTTGCCATCATCACAGCCCGGGGCTCGGCCATCCATGTTGAATTCGTCAGTTCGCGCAACCTGCTGAATCATCCCCTACTACACCTTGTCATGCATGCTCATTCCGCTTATGCCGGCGACCGAGCATGTTTGTCGTGCTTCGTCGTGCTTGCTAAGCCTTGACGAATCGGAGGGAGCACGACCTGGCTATAAATGCGGATTGCAGCACGACTGACTGATCTATCCCCAATCAACCCGCTCCGACAGCTCAGACCTACTACTCACGCAACCCACTCCAAACTAGTCTTAGTACTCGATAAACATGTCGCCCGTCACCGTCGGTATCATCGGCCACAACGGCCTCGTTGGCTCCAAGCTCCTCGAGCAGTTCGCGGCTCTCCAGGCCGAGGGCAAGGTCAAGGTCGTTGTCCTTCACCGACCAAAGTCGTCGACGTCCACCATCCCTTCCGACGTTCAGAAGCGCGTGGTCGACCTGAGCGCCGCAGACGGCCCGGACTTCGATGCCGCGGTCCAAGGACTGGACGTGCTTGTGTGAGTACAGAAACTTCGCATCGACTGTGCTTCAGACCTGACGACAGCTCGGCCGTCGCTTCAGCTGCCAATGCGGATCAGGCCGCTCTTCTCCCCGCTCTGTCCCGCTCCAAGACGCTCAAGACATTCTTCCCGTCCGAGTACGGCGCACCTTGGAGCGAGGAGGAGCTCAGCCTCTTGACGACCCAGTTCGTCAAGGACAAAGACGTCATTGTGGAGAAGGCAAAGGAGCTCGGCGTCGCGACGACCGTGCTCAAGGTCGGAGTCATCTCCGACTTTGTCTTCCAGTTCCCGTAAGTTCAGGAGCTTTGACAGTGGGCTTGGTGCTGACGACAGCTTGGCCGAGTGGAACCCGCGAGCAAACCAGATCCAGTTCTGGCGAGACAGCCAGAAGACGGCAATCGCCTTTACGTGAGCTCCGAGGCTCGCGATCACGTCGAGACACTGTGCTGACGATCCAGCTCGTCCTCGTACATCGCCGCAGCCGTCGCCGACCTCGTCCTCCGCCCCCTGGACTCGATCACCAACAAGGTATTCTACGCTGTGGAGCAATACGCCACGGACAAGGACATCGCCGCCATCTTCACCAAGCTCCACGGCAAGGAGACGGAGTGGATCCAGGTCGATGACGAGAAGATCCACGCGGACGTGACCAACTCGCATCCGTTCGTTTCCCTCGGTGCGGCGATCTTCCAAAAGTCGGGCCGGGGCTGGTGGAACTATGATGCGTTTGAGCGTGTCGAGCCCAAGGGCTGGGAGACTAAGGGCCTTGAACACGACATCAAGAAGAACATCGGCAACTAGCTGGCCTATCGCGACTACAGTGGGTAGTGTCTGCTACGATATGTAACTGCAATGTAAACCTTGCTATGCGTGCGATGCTCATGAGCTCGCTCCCCTTCGCGAATGTTGTCGTGAATACTAGACCCTCGTAGATTCGTGCAGGCAAAGCGCAGCGCATGTGGATATTTGCAGATCTGATCTGATAGGACATGACCGAATGACGCCGCCGAAGTGCGTCATATCAGCCACTCTGCATCCGATTATTTCGTCCGATCACGTCGACACTGGGCTTGCTAAGCAAAAGGCCTGAACGACATTTGCAGGCGTGGTGTCATTGGTACGCTTGTACATACATCTATAGTGCACCGTTCGCGTGCTGGCTATTTATTACTCTCTCACCTTGCTCAAACACGCCACATCCCGACACCAATGGTCAGCTTCAACCTCTTCGCTGTGATCTCGCAGATCTCGCTCTTCTTTTGGTCCGGCATGACGCAAACACACACCGTCGTCGGCATCCTCGGACACAACGGCCGAGTGGGCAGCGAACTACTTGAGCAGCTCACCTCGCTGCACGCCAACAACATCACCGTCGTAGTCCTCCACCGGCCAGGCTCGAACACCTCGACCATCCCAACCGGCATCGAGACGAGGGAGATCGAGCTAGCCGGAAAGGATGGTAAGCGATTCGACCAAGCCGTCTCCGGCATCAATATCCTTGTGTAAGTATGAGCGCAACTTCGATAGCGTATTAACTCACGCCTAGGTCTGCTGTGAGCGGTACCGGCGTTGCTGGACAAGAAACCCTCCTCCCGGCTTTGTCCAGGTCTAAAGACCTAGTCACCTTCTTCCCCTCGGACTTGGGGGCAGTGTGGACCGAGCACGACTACGAGGACACGGCGCTCGACTTCCTCAAGGCGAAGGATCGCGTCGTAGATGCGGCGCACAAAGTTGGGGTGCCCCTCACCATCGCGAAGTCGGGCCACTTTGCCGAGCTGAGCTTCCGAAGCCCGTAAGTTGGGACCGCACCGCCGTGTTCGTGGCGACAGCAGCTCACACCAAGGCAACTCGGCATCGACGCGAAGCAGAACATTGTAAACGTGTACAAGAAGAGCCAGAAAGCTTACAAGCCGATTGTGTAAGCCGGATCAAGGGGCTTCTCGTGTGCACAGTTGACATCAGGTCAATCCCGTATATCGTTGCTGGGTATATCGATCTCATCAAAAGAGGCGCAAGGATCGCGAACCAGGACTATCACTTCATCGAGATCGACACGTCCCACGCTGAGATCACCGAGATTCTCACAGAGCTGCACGGCGAGAAGCCAAAGTTCATCGAGTGGTCAGACGCAGAGCTGCACAAGGCACTCAACGCGCAGCCGGGGACGGCACTCATGGCGGCTATCCTGAGGAAGAGTGGCCAAGACGGCTGGGTGTACCCCGGCGAGCGGGTCGAGGTTCCGGGCTGGAAGGGCAAGTCCCTGGAAGAGTGGGTCAAGTACGCCGCCGAGAGGGAATAATTCACCATCTGTGTAATGTATGGCATGCTGGATGAAGTAGATACAACTTGTTACGCGATTGTTTGGAGACATAGCACAAGCCACCTCCTCTTGGGACATTCTTGATATCACGTCAGGATCACCAGTACCAGCAGAATGATCAGGATGACGATCAGAATGCAGATACACCACCCGCTTTTTGTCTCTGACCATCAGCTCCGCCCGTTGAGGCTGGCGCCCGACTAACCCTCGTTGCGCCGTATGAAGTCGTTCATCTGTTTCTGCACCTTGCGTAACCTCGAATCCGTGTTGTCAACGCGGTTCCCCAAGTCGTCTAGCATCCTGAGAAGTCAGTCTCATTGACCGCACGAACTTCCCGCGAGACACACTCCGACTGCTCGTGCACCTCGTGGCCGATCAGCCCCGCCTGGCTGGCCAGGTTTGTCAATGTCCCCGAGATGAAACCAAGAGTATCATCTTGTCTCCGCATCAGGCTCTGTCGTCAGTTCAGGCCCTCCCGGCTGGTGACCTTCGCCCACCTGCTGCTCCTCCATCTCCCACCGCTTCTGCTCATCCTCGTCTGCGTCCGGGGCCTCGCCTCTTTCCATATCTGGTGCATCCCGATACGGCCGATCGGCCTCCCTGCCCTTGCCTTTCCGGTCCTTCCCCAACCCTCGTATCTTTGCTCTCAAGCCGTCCACGTCGCGTTTCACCCGCTCGACAAAGCCCCGGCGTTTCCGTACTTCGTCGTCGCCGAGCCCCCATCGGTCGCCTGATGCCTCGACAATGTGCACACTCTCTTCGAGGTCCTCTAGGTCGGCTTCGAGCAGGGAGAGCGTTCCCCGTAGCTCATTCTCGAGCTCGCGCAGGGCCGACGGGTTGGAGGTTGCTTGACGGTCATGGGAAGACAAGAGGTTGTGCGTCGCGGCCAAGTTCTGCTCGACCTCTCTGCATAGTCAGCCAGGCTATTCAGAAGCCGTAGCATCTGGTGAGGTAGGATTGCAGTGCTCGTAATGGACGTGCAGCCCGGACAATCGCTCTTTAATGGGAAGGGGGCCCAGAGG